>VXAV01003050.1:15307-27681 GCA_013399715.1 Alectura lathami | reverse complement strand
GACTTGTCTGGCTGAAATAGACAGCTCGTGGTCAGTATATAGATGCTTGTGATATTTCTTATGTTTTAATTCATCACTCTGGCAAGTCATCCTTTTGCTTGTTACCACTCGCTAATCAGTCAACAGTGAAATCAAATATTGTATGTGATTAAATGAACCTTGTAACTGAAGTTATGTCTTTTTCAGTATTTTTAATTGATTTACAAGCTGTGGAAAAATCAGATGAGATTCCTAACCTAGTATATCAAGGTAGAATAATACAAAGGAGAATAGAGAATATATCATATGCTATAACCACATGGCCTATTGATTACTACGACATAAAAATACTGTTCCTTTTTTTTTTTTTTTTTTTTTTTTACAAGTTTCTGAGGCAAGTAATGCATTAGATTGTAGATACATTAACGTAGAGGCTTTTCCTCTTCATTTTGTATGTATTTTGTGCATATTTTGTGCAGGTGATGTTTTCTTGTTGGTGCATGAGCAGGTCCTGGAATTCCTTTACGTTTAGGTTTTGGATATCTGTACCTGTGGTTATGAAATAGGAGGCTTCTCTTTGAATGCATTTTGCTTCTGAAAAGTACAATCATAGAATCACAGGATCATTAAGGGTGGAAAAGACCTGTAGGATCATCTAGTCCAACCATCCAACCATATGTACATACTTAGTTTAGCCTTCAAAGTGACCGGGAGGGAATACATTTTAACACTGTACAAGTGCATTTACCCTACTTGCAGCAAAGGTCATATTTGCTAATATGGCAAGTTTTCTATTTTTCCCTTTAATTATATTACAGAGGCTGACCTTTGAAGACACACTTGAAAGAGGAGATGGCTTTTAAGCCTCTGAAAATGAAAATTGCATCTATATGTTTTTCTGTATGTTATACTTTTAATGACTTCCAAGCTGCTTATTATCCTTCAACTGTCAAAAATACTGAAAAATGGCTATTTAATTTTTATCAATCACAACTTTCTGATTACAGAACATATACCTTAACAATGAGAGAAGTTAGAAGCTTTGAATTCTTCGCATGGTGATGGAAATAAATAAGGGCCTTCACTTTTTTCTCACTAAACAAGATGATGAACACCCCTTCGCTGATTTCTGTGCCGCTGCTAAACTTTTTCCTTCTTGATTTAGCAACTGCAACCATCTAGTATTGTCCTGTCATTCCAGTGCCATCCACAACAGTATGTTCCCTGTTACCAGCGCTTGTTTATATCTTTTTGCTAAGCACTTGATCTTTATCTCAGGTAATAACAGCAGTGCTACAGGATGTCTCCAGCCTTTCTGATCCTTTTCATTCTTTGAGATTATGTGCACATGCACCAGAACACACACAAAACTGCTGAGGTCAGTGGAAGTTATTTTGCTGATGGTTAAGATAGGTGAAGGCAGAGTCCGTATTCTCATTTTCAGCAGTGATCCTTGCTGAAGGCAGGTGCTCCAGTGGGAGGGAGAATGTTCTAAACCAAATGGGACATTATTATGCCTGCTGATGTATAGATATCATAATGTCTCATGAAGTGTGGAGACATGGTACTCCGGCTGCAAAATTCAGAACTGTCTCAGCTAGTACCACTAACTACTAACTATTAGCTACTAACTACTAGCTAATACAACTCTAATACAACTGACACGTTGCTGATCACCTGGACAGTTTTTTTTTTTTAAATTTGTCACAGTGGTCAAGACTGAATTTGAATACACAGAAGTCTTGTATAAAGTGTGAGGAAAAGTTGTTTAGTTGCAATCTTCATTCCTGAAGATGGGATCATTGCTAAGAAATACAAACTGAAAATAGACCAATGCAGTAGAAAAAGCAGTTCAGTGTGGAAGTGACTAAACACAGTTACATGATCACGCTTTGTTCAATGAACCTTACTGTAGATTATTTCTTCTTTCTTCTTTGCTTTATTTTTTGAGTTATTCTGCCTTTGATGAAAAGGGTAGACACTGTGAAAACACAACTGTTATCTGCAGTAGAGGGAGTGAGGTCAATGCTAAACAGACATTCATCACATATTCTGTGCAGTATTTCTCAATGCTAAATTTCCTGGTTACATTTCTTGCTGAGTTAAGCCCAGGATGCCTGAAGCTGAGCATCAGCTGTAGTAGGGAACTCTGTAGAATAGGGTAGCACAGGCTTTCAGATGTAAATTCTCCTGCTCTTCAGTTTGAGACTGATACCTATTTGTCTTTGGAAACTTTGGGCAGCAGCACTAGGAGGAGAGGATCAGAAACTGGCAGCAGAATTAGCTGCTACTTTTGTTTTCTTTAGAATACGGATAAGTATTGGTGCACCAGTACTGTTATTTAGTAGACTGAAGTGCACAGCAGATAAATGGAGTCTTTCCTTACAGAAGAGATAAATTCTGTGTGACATTTTTTCACCAATGGCGTTGATACAAAGAAGAGGTCAAATAGTGAATATACTTGTCCGTTTCTACTGTAGTCTTATAAGCACTGTTCTGTTTACTGTTTTCAGACTTTTAGCAACCTTACCTGAAAACTTCTGTATAAAATTCAGTTGGTTTTGCTTTTCTTTTTCTTTTTTCTTTTTTTTTTTTTTTAATTTACAGTGGCATTTTCCATGTAAGTCTCTTCAAATTTGAGGTGTTGCTGAGTGCTTANTATGTCATAAAGTTTTATCAGTGATCACACAGAAACGAACTGGGATGCATAGAAGTACTGACCATGAAATAGTAAGAGAATACAGTGTGAAGCAGTATGTATTGACTTCTGGATAGTGATAATTGTTTTGCATGTGAAAATTGTAATGGAATACAGTGATATTCCTCATTTATATTTTGTGATGGTTGGGTATTTTTAGCAAATGAGTTGTCAGCAGAAAGGCTTCATTAGACCCATCAGGGTATCTGCCCATGAATAACGAATCCCAAACTGTACTGACAGTTTCCTTGAGCCAAGATGATGGAGCACCTCTGACAAAAGCCATATTGTGCTCTCCATGTGAGGAGTGTGAAGAACAAAAGAGACAGTTTGTTCTTAATTTGATCAGGTTAATATTGACACAGTTAGCTCAGAAGAATCAGAAGTGTGTGCAGAGTACATTTACAGTGATCACTTGGGTAATTGGCTGTTAGCTTCATGGACCAGAAAGCATAGAAAGGGAGAAATTACAAATTCTCTGAATATTTTTCAGAGAGTTTACTTATTTTAGAGGCTTGGCCAGGTTTGTAGTCATGTTTACTACTCAGTTAAAAGATTCCTAGGAGAAAATTTGGTTTCAGATAAATTAGTTCCAGCATAGATCCTATATAAAATTTATATTGCATTTCACAACAAAAATGCATAACAGATTGTTCACCATGTTTTTATGTTGCAGCACTGTATAAATTTTTATATGCATTAGACAAAGCAAAAGCATAATTTTATTACAGTTGCTAAGATACTAAATTTCTCCAGTGTCCATATTGCTGTTAACTATTCTGCCAGTGCATTTGCAAAATATGTTTACTATTAGATTCTGTTTACTTCAGGTATAGTACATTTCAAGTATACTTATAGTCTTTTTTTTTTTTTTTTTTTTGAGTAGGGTATTTGGAGGGCATTACAACTACTAATGTTTATATATGTTGTTTACTTACTGTACACTGCAAATATGAATTAGTATTTAAGCCAAAACATGCTAATAAAGACAGAACAAGTAGTATAAAATGAATAATTGGCTGACCTTTGTCATGGTTTGACTCTGTCACAGTGTGTTTTCTACTGTGCTAATTAATCAACACCATATTTTGCAGTGCTTGTAATTAATTTGGGATGTAGTGGCTTAACTGTTTAAATAAACAGCATTTTTTTTTCATTTTTGAAAGAAATGTTTTATCTTCTGTTAGCATTTATATTACAAGCAACATTCTGGTTATTTACTTAGGTTAGTAAATGTGTGGAATATTCCATATGTCTACTATATCTTTCAATTTATTGTCTTTGGTAATTTATAAGGGTTTCTTATTTATTAAAGTGTATTTGAATGTTTGAATGCTTGTGAAGGTACTCTTTGAATTGTGTTGATATTAGTTTAAAAGAGTAAACTTTATTTATATGTGTATGGATGGAACTAAACTAAGTTTTGGAAATTGATTAGAAGTGTTTATTAATGCTAATAAAATTACCTTTGCTTATTTTAAAATTAATAATTATTTAAATGTTTTGATTTATAGACCTGTCAACCAAAATAACTGATTGGATAGAGTGATGGTGCTCTAACATGTATAATCAGATCTTAATTTTATTGATAGCTTAGCCTACAGCATTCTACAGCAAATTTACTTTTTGACCATTCTTTTAATGAGTTCCATTTAGCATGCTTTTCATTTGTGGATACACTTAATGAAGTAACAACTTATGAGAAATATTTATTGCTGGTTATTAAAATGACTGTTTGGGAAAATTTGGTAACTTACATTCTCAGTATTATTTGAATGTTAATAAACAAAACTGTATGTAATAGTAGGGTAAGAAGCATGTATCTTTTTCCTTATGCCACAGAATGAATACAGTTGTGGGTTTCATACCTTTGCTGAATAATGACTATTTTGTCAGAAAGTTATCTGTGGGGTAAACTTTGTGGCATAAATATTAAATTGACTGGGATTAGCTTCATTTTGCTTGACTTGTCCTGGGTTTTGACACACCATAATGACTTCCTCTGCAGTACTGCTAATTTGGTGTCACTGTAAAACATTTCTTGTCCTTTTAGATTTTTAAATCCATAAAGTTGAGGTGCAGTTGGCACCACACTACTGAGTTGGAGCTGCCTGCAGGCTCTTCTCATGCAATTAGCTGGTGGAGCTTATTCAGTGTCTAAGGGCTATGTGCAGCTAGATATGCTGTACAGCATAGCTCAGGCTTGCACCTTTTCCAGTCACTGTCTCTTCAGCATGCCTTTAAGGGGTCTCCTGGTCAGCACCACTACAGACAGCAAGGCTGAGTAACTTACCACTTCTTACTAATTGCGCTTCGCAGGTTGTCGGCCTTAGCACTCCTTCTAGTATTCCTTGGTCCGTAGCACAGGACAGCATAGCACAGAACTTCTTTCTCTCAGCATTTGAACAAGAGGGTTATTTATGTGGCATGAAATTGTTGCTATCTAGTGTCATTATACTGATTTATGAAGATGCATTTTGGAAATCCACATAAGTAATGTATTTTTATGCTTATTAAAGCTGAAGAGCATTAGACATTTTATGTATTCATAGTGCTCTCAGATTGCTTAAATGCTGGTGGTGATCTCTGTTCTGCACAGATTCTGGTTTCTGAAGAGTTCATGAGCATAGGTAACATTACTTGTGTGTGTAGTTCCATCATATGCCTAATTATAGTAGTTACTGTGAACTTAACATCTGTAGTCAAGTATTTTCAAAATAATGATCTAATCTTTAATCAGAAAGTAAGGGTTTACAGAAGGTCATGTTAAGGCCCCCTCTGTCATGACAGAAATGAATGCAAATGAAGCTTTGTATGAATAAAAATTACCTGCCTGTAGTAGTCTAACTTCTGAAGTAACATAGATTATTTTGTATAAAAACAGATCCGCAACAAAAATGCATCAAACCCCAAATACATAAATGTATAATTTAACCTTTTTAACTTCTTATAAATGATTTGACTGTGAATATTGTCATAGTTGATTAATTCATATTATCTTGTTAAAGATAATATGGATTTTAGATTTCATGAATCTGTCATTTAGAATGTTTGTGTTCATGCTACAGCATGCTATGCAGCAGTCTGGATAGATTTCAGATGTGACATGAAAGGAGAATGAAGATTCACTTTTGCTTTCAAACATGCCAGATTTCCAGACAGTTGCACATCTGGATGCATGCAATCTTTTTACCTACAAATACTCCTGGCTTGGATGGCCGTGTTCAGCTTTCTGAATTCTGATTGTGCTCAAGCTATTTCAAAGCTCAAAGAAATGCGTCAGTACTTCATATGATTCTGTAATGTGTGAAACTTGTAAGACTTCCAGATTCTGTAATATAGCGGCCTTTCAGTATCTTAAGTAGGGCTGCAAAAAGAAGGGGACAGACTCTTTAGCAGGGCCTGTTGTGACAGGACTAGGGAAGATGGTTTTAAATTGAGAGAGGAGAGATTTAGACTGGATATAAGGAAAAAGTTCTTTGCAATAAGGGTAGCAAAGTGCTGGAATAGGTTGCCCGGAGAGGTGATGGATGCCCTGTCCCTGGAGACCTTCAGGGGAGTTGGACTAGGTGACCTTTAAAGGTCCCTTCCCACTCAAATGATTCTGTGATTCTAAAATGTTTAATTCCTTGTATTTTCAATTGATACAAGCAATATAGATACAATACAGAAGTTAAAGCATAATGAGGCTTGAAGGCTAGATATTTTTTAGACTAATCATTTATTTACCTTGTATGCAGTTGTGAAACACCTTGTAGACTAGATCCATAATTGGACCACAAGCTTCCCTTTGACCTCCCAGTTGGCTTGAATTGGCTGTGAATGAGCAGCTAAGATAAGGGATTATCAAGGATGTTCAGGTGCTTTTGAATAATTTCTAGTTAATTTTTTTTTTTTTTTTTTTATTCCAATAGACTGTAATTACTCCAACAATGTTTAGAATTGGGCTAACTGAAGACACTTTCCCACACACAAGCATATTTTGGGACTTTTTCTAATATATCCAATACCAGAGCTTTCAGAAAAATCTTACTATTTTGGTCATTCAAACCATATTCACCAAAACTCTTCACTGTAGCTCCCTATTCATAATTCTTATGTGAAGATCCACGAGTAAACTGGTAGCTGTCTTTTGCTTGTTCGGTAATCTGCATGATTTCCACATAAAAAAAGTTAAGTGCTATGCAAACATCAGAGCAGAACTTCATTTCTAATGTAGGAAAGAATCAACTTCTAAAGCACTTGACAAATGGATTTTTTTATAAGTTCAACTTACAGGAAGGGAAACACATTTTGTGGACATATTTGAGCAGATTAATAAATAGTATTTGTATATATCTAACCAAAACAGTAATTTATCAGGTAGGAGACAGATGCAAGGGAATAGCATACCAGTCTGCATATACAGTTGTTTTGTGTTTATGATGAACTGCTGTTTATTCAGGGCCAGTGTAGCTTGGCAGCATCAGAACTATTTTAGCATATGACATTGTGTTTAACTTGAAGATGACAAAAAAAATTTCTCAAATACAAGTAGGAACATAAAGGAGAAAATAAAATTTCTGAGAGTTTGTTCACTAGCAGTTGTCAGAACTGATGACTGAAGAGGGACATTTGCACTTTGTGCATTATGGCCCCAGGTCAGAAAGAGGGGTGTATGGTTTATGGTGCAAAATCTAGTTAATTCTACACTGCAGTAGTCTAAGTGGAATTCCACTGCCAATACTAACATTTCTGACTAATTTCACCACAGATTTGGATGGAAAGAGTAAGGAAAATACACTGACCTTTTAATTTTTTTTTTACCTTGTTTCAGGACTGCGTGTTACACAGGAATCTCATTGGTGACCTGAAAGCATTTATAGATAAATACAGGTTTGATGTACTTGTCATTTTGGCCAACTGTTTGTCAGATGAAGAGCAAACAAAACGGCAAATAGCAGTATACTCAGAAAACTTAGAGCTAGGCAATCAAGTAAGTATCTGGAAAAAAGTCAATAAATTTTTGCTGAAAAAATGTTTTTTAAAAGAGTGTAGGCAAAGTGTTGAATAATAATTGGATACAAGAAGTAACGACAGTTGGCTGGCAACTGAGTAGCAATGTGAAATGGCTGCATTATTTACATGATGGAAACTGCAAAACTGTGGTATTTATGGTTTCTTCAGGCCAACCTAATAGATAGATTGGATAGTCAGAAAAAGGTATACGAAGACACTATTTTCCAGCCTAGCTAAAACAGAATTATCTTTTTTTTTTTTTTTTCTTTTTTTTTTTTTTTTTTTTTTTTTAAACTGGTTTTGGCTTGGTTTTGTACTGTGATATACACAGTGTCACAAATGACAGTGATCGGGATCTACACTATGACAGTGGGTCATGAACAAACACACTGTAAATGGAAATGACCAGAACTCATCTGTGAATTTTATCACTAAATAATCTAAGCTCTCAAATGAAGCCAAAGTATTTCTGGAATGAAAGCTTATCTGAAGTGGGATGCTGTCTAACTTTTTTCCCCTGTATTTGTCCCCAGATTGAGCAAATCATCACAGGAGGAAACTTGTCATACATTTTTCTTAGTCTTAAAAACAACTGATTTTAGGAACAAGTACCTAAAGGACCCTATTGTCTGAGGGTCAACATATATGTATTTATTTCATGAACCTAGTAACTAAATTCTAGAAACACTTTTCTTATATGCACTTTATATATTTTACTCAGATTTCTTAAGTCAATAACTGAATATTTGGATTTTCTTTTACTAATGAAAAGTGACCTTGAAAGTCAAATGTTATTTCAAGTATACATTATGGCCAATTACGTAAATGTAATTTGAACCAATCTTTTTTTTTAATATTTCATCTATTTAGGCTTCATAAAAAGGCTGTTGTAATTTTACGGGGATAGATAGGTATAGACAGCACTGTGCCTTGGTACCTATGATTGCAATGGCTTTTGAAATATCGTGTTTTTCAACAGATCTGCTGTGAATTAGAAGAATGTCAAAATCCATGCTTGGAGCTGGATCCTCTAGAGTGTGGATGTGACCAAATTCTTATTTATCATCAAGAAAATTCTTTGGTGACCTGTGATCAAATTTTTCTTCTCATTAAAGAGGTCGTAAATAGAAGACAACCAGAAATGGCATCAAACAGTAGAACTTCTTCTACTGAAGCTGTTGCTGGGAGTGCTCCACTTTCACAAGGATCTTCTGGTATTATGGAGTTATACGGTTCTGATGTAGAACCGCAGCCCAGTTCTGTCAACTTTATAGAAAATCCTCAAGATCTAAATGGATCTATGCAAGCCCACGTTGATCTTAATGTAGACCTTGTGAGTCCAGACAGTGGGTTGGCTACCATTAGAAGCAGCCGGTCTTCCAAGGAAAGCTCTGTTTTCCTTAGTGATGACAGCCCCGTTGCAGAAGGTGCTGTTTCCCATCATAGTCTTCTACCTGGCTTTGATTCCTATAGCCCTATTCCTGAAGGAGCAATAGCAGAAGAACAAAAACCTCAATCTAGAGACAGCAGTGATAACTTTGACCTTTTCAATTTTGATCTAGCACCAATGGTTACAGCTCCATCTGAATCATCGTCTCGTTCTGTTGACTGTTCCCCAGCAGATGACTATTTCCTTAACAGCGATTCATCAGAAGGACAGCAACTCACTGTGCAGAAAGAACATGATGAAGCAAACCTCCTAGAAAGTGATACAGCAAATTATTCAACTCACTTACTTATGACAGCAAATGAGGATGACAATTTAGCTGAATTTGATGTGAATCCAAGAGAAATATGTGAGAAAACTTCAAATTTGATCAACTTAGTTGAAGGTGATTCTTCCTCACCAGAAATGTTGAAATCTGCAGATTCAAGAATTCCACCAACTCCTATGAACAGTCTAGTAGAAACCTCACCACTAGATAATGGGCAGCCTTTATTTTTCCCACAAGATGTAATACAAAAAATTAATGAAATAGACAGCACAAAGTGTTCTCAGTCTCGTGTTAGATATGGGAGCTGGTGGGATGGCTTTGACTTAGAGTCCAGAAATGCTGATACATGGAGTTCAAGTGAGCAGGAGTCTGTATTTCAGAGCCCTGTCTTATGGAAGGATTGTAACACAAGTCCATTGCTACGAGAACATGTTGACAGAAGAGCATCAGATTCTGTATTCCTCCAAAAACAGCCAAAGCAAATGGAATACATGAGAGTAGGTCTGTGGGATAATCAGTTTAAACAAGAGAAGCAGAAACAAGAGAACGAAGAGGAAAACAGTGAACATTTGTCTTTGCAAACTGCTTCTTTAGAGGGGACAGAACAAGAACCAGAGAATTTTACTGACCCCTGGAAGGTCAGTCAGCCAACACCTGTGATGTCAGATGCATGGTGTAGTGGAGAAGGGAAAGGTAGTCAGCTAGTTGGAGACTCTTATGATGTGTGGATTAAGTTTGATGCAGAAGATATTGCTAGATCCTCAGAAAATGCATGGAATGTGCCCAGTGTGGATAGAGAAAAAAAATCAGTGAATGCTCCTGAGAAATGGGCCATAACAAAAACTAGTTTATCAGATTCTTCAGAAATCACAGCAGACAATGAGACTGAAAATCCACCTATCCAGGTATCTCCAGAAGCCTGGGATAAAGAAAGATATTATTCACTAGAAGAATATGGAACATCTGAAAATACAAATTCTGGTATCAACAATATGCAAAATAACTCCGGGTTAGAAACAGAGATAAAAACTCTATTTGGTGACCCTATGAGTAGACCAAAACAATTTGAAAATCTAGAGACCTGGAATATGTATGAGAAAAACATTAGGAAAGAAGTAACGGGTGTAGTGGTGCCCTGGGATGATACCTTCTTGTATAAACGGCCAGATCTTAGTTCATCAAATATAGGTGAAGATTTAGTTGTTTCTCCACCAGACACCAATTACTCAACATCTGATTCTTATATATCACCTTCATATGTGGAAGATGAAAGGGAAAATGAGGACAAAGATTTTGACCAAGGAGCAGTTACTGATAAATTGATAAACCCAAATTTGGCTGAACCAAAAGCACTTGAGAAAGCAAATAATGAACTATTATCTCCTAGAAACACATCTTTTTCAAGTCCCAGCGTCATAGACATCTGGAATGCACCCTTAAATAATGTCACTGTCCCATTACAAGAAAGAAATGCTGAAATTGCTGCTCCTCCTACCTCTGGCAAACCGTTACTTAATTCAGAACAAGCTACTGATGGGTATTTTTCAACTGAGATACATACCAGTGAAAATGTCTTCTCTGCATCTGAAAGTAGAAAAGTAACACCAGTATACAACCAGACAATGAATGACTTATCGCCACCACAGACTGAAATAAATACTGAACAGACTTCCGCTGAAGATGTAGAAGCAGTAAGCAGTGTTCCCATAGAAGATACAGACACATCTACACCAACTTCAGATGCTGGAAATAGTTTGGATCTGAAAATCTATGACTTAGGAAGTGAGATACTGAATAAGGAGGTAGAACAAAGCGCTCCAGATGTTCATGAAAAGCCAAGTAGTCAGCATTCAGTTCAACAGTTGACCTCATGGAATTTACAAACTGAGCAGAATTGTGAGGAAGGCTGGGACAGTGCCATTGTTTTCTCTCAGGAAGGAGATGAGGAATATAAGAGAACAGTTGAGACAAATGGAAAACAAACTATTACTGACATTTGTAGCAAACCAGCACAAGATAACAGTGAACCTTCATGCAATCCAGATTCAGAAGAAAACAGGTCAACATCTGAAGTTCCCAGCTCCCTAGAAGAAATGAGGGCTACTCCTAGTCTGGAAGCCTTAGTCACAGATAATGAATCATTTTCCAATCAGAGTAATCTAGTCAGTCAGGGAGAGAGGAAAGAATTGTCACAGAATGATGCAGAGTCTTCTTCAAGTACTTCTGAGGAAGCCAGAAATTATGAATCTTTTGATGACTCCAGACCACAAAATTACAGTTACAGTGAAACAACACAGCCACTTACTGAGAAATCTGGAAAGGAGACTACAGTGACAGAGGATGCAACAAGTCCTGAGATGGAAAGAATCTTTGAAAGTAATTCTTCTCAAATGCCTGGAAAATCAGACATCTGGAGTGACTCTGGAAAGAATGACACTGGTTGTCGCTTAGCTGTATCAATTCCTGTGATGAATGAACCACCAGAAGCACTGGGAGAAGTAAGAGGGGGCTTACATGAAGTGATTCCTAACCATCCAGACTTTTGTAATTCTGAGTCTGCATCTTTTGAAAATAGCTCAGAAGTAAGCTGCACTCATGAAGAGTTTTTCATAGATGAGTCTCCACAAATTGAATTTAAGAAGAGTCCTTCTGCTGGATACGTCAGTGTTCCTGACATCACCGATATGTCTATGGTGGAAAATGCATTTTCACATGATATAGCTTCAGGGAGAAGTGAAAATTCTGAAAATATAGAATCTGCTAATAAACTTTGCAGAGAGATATGCATAACACTTAATGACAGTTTTCCTGAAACTCCTTGGAGTTTACAGCAGTGTGAAGATTTGAAATCTCCTGGAACAAGTCCTGAGGCAAGTGAGGTCCATGAAATGGCAACCACCACAAGCAGCCTTTCAAAAGATATACAGATCAAAAGTTATTTGGAAGAAAATAATGTATGGAGTGATTCAATAAATGATTATACA
>VXAV01003050.1:0-15291 GCA_013399715.1 Alectura lathami | reverse complement strand
AAATGATTATACACACTCGAGTGGAACAAGTCCTGATTTAAGTGATGCATCTGTGAATGTGTGGGGAGACCTTCCAGTTGCCAGTAATCACAAAGAAAGTAGAGATATGTGGGATATTAGAAATGATAAAAATCTGAAGGATGATTGTAAAATAAAAGAATTTGGGAATGAATGCCAAGAAGGATTTGAAACAAGCACTGAACAGAACAAAATTCCTAAAAGCTTAGATTTTTGGAATGCTCATGTAGATGATGACACTGTATCTTCTTTATCAAGTCCTGAAATAAATGAGGATTCGGAGAATTCAGAGGCATGTCCAGAAGAAATGAATGAAGATTCCGCATATGAAAACAAGGAGCACAAAACATCTGAAATTGGATCAGATTATGCACAATCCAATGCAACAAGTCCTGAAACAAATGAAGACAATCAGGATGCAAAAACGCAGGTGGGAGAGGAGATCCATATAGACATCTTAAATGAAAATCCTGAAACAATTAAAGCTGGGAACGTGTCACAGAAGGACTTTACTATAATGGAGCATAATGAGACGTCTGAATATTCAGATCAGTGGGAAACACTTCAGAATAAAGCTCAAGTGAGTCTTTGCAGTGAAAAAATGGGTAGCACAGAAGACTCACATTTGTGTCAAATGAATGAAGATACTACAATGACTTTTGCTGTTGGTGATAAAGAAGAGTGCTCTTTAGAAGCTGCAGATACGTGGAGTTTGTCACTGGAAGGTGATTTAAGAACTGATCAAAAATCCAATGTAGGAACGCTTGATTTTCCAGGTGACAGTTCAGAATGGTGGAATTCACAAACTTGTGAAGAAAACCCAGTGGAAGACCAGCGTTCTATTTCAAGTCACTCTGTAAAAACACAGTTAACAAACAACAAGGAGGGGTCCTGTGGATCACCTATACAAAATGAAGAGCTAACAGAAGCACATTTGGCTGAAACAAATAGTGATGGAAATCAGTCTCTCCACATGAACTATTATGGAAAAGAAAGTGAAAGGTTAATATGTCCTATGAATATTTCTGATAGTCAAGTAAATCAAGACCCTGTAGAGTTCAAACAATGTGATCCTTTCATACTAGATAAAGAGGAAAGGGGCTTGGAAGAGCAATTGTTCCCTACAGATGAGGGAAATCAGCTGACTTCACCAAATCCTTTTGCAGATGATCAACAAGGTATGTCAAATACAGCAGTTCAAGGTAACACAGTACTTGATCTAGCAAAAGTCAGTGAGGAAAATGCAAGTTTCATTCCTCAAGAACAACGGCTGAACACCTGTGAAACATTAGAAGTGCACACCCCCCTGCCAGGTGCTTTCACTGCAGAAGACTTACCTTTTGAAATGACGGAAGAGTCAGTTCCAGGGTGGAGTATGTTGGTTCCCCAAATAGCACTTATCCCAGATATTTTACAAGATAACACACAAGAAAGTAATCAGTTGTTTTCAGTGCAACCTGACCTGTGGACTAATGCCGAACAGCTTGTCACTGTGAAATCAGATAGTGAAAATCCTGATATATTGAGTCATTGTGACCAAGATAACAGTTCTGAGGCATCAAACAGTCCAGATGTGTGCCAGGAGTATGAAGTTAAGCGTGCCTCTATCCCATCTTCTCAGATTAGTGTGGAGCCTGAAGGAAAAGATAGTCAGCTGACTCGCACAGAGTCAGGTATGAGTACAGAGGTAGATTCTGATTCAGCATGTCAGTTAGTAATGCAGAAGGTAGAGTCAGAGGTTGAATGTAATAGTCCTCGGAACTATGATCAGGGAAAGCCTGATGAGTCTTATCAGCTAGTCTCTTCTAATACTCAAGAGTCTCCTGAATCTGCAGTTTTGGAATGTGGTCTAGAAGATAAACGTGTTACCAAGACAGCTGAATTGGTCAACATCGCCAGTGAAGTTTCAGGAGTGATGTCGTTAGATCCGAAAGATACAATCCATGAAAGTTACACTCCTGCAAGCCATCAAGCAACATCAATTGATTCAGCTCAGACAGTGACTTTCCAAACACATTTAGTTCCCATTGATTTTGCTCTACCTGATAGGGCAGAACAAAGCTTAAAAGAGGTGAGTGCCTTGGCTGAAGCTGGAAAATATTCTGATATTGGCCATAGAGCAGTAACTGGTGATGAGCTAGACGTACCAGAAGAGTGTGTGGATGAATCTGAGATGGAATTGGAACATAACATCCTTAACACCTCAGCCACTAGCATTCCAGTGAGGACATGTGGTGACTTTAATATACTGGAAGTAGCAGACAGTGAAGCAGCAGAAGGGGAATCAAACAATACGCAGATACACTTTCCCAAATTCTTTTTGCCTGGTGATGATGAAAGTCGCAAAGCTAATTCAAATAATCAACTAGTTGATGATACACTGAAAGAATCTAAAGATGTAGTTGAGAATGATGTTCCTGTATTTAAGGAAATGCCCAGTGACCAGTCACCAGTGATGTACACTCCACCATCCTGTGTGTCTTTTGAAGCTGAACCCTCTAGCAGCAGAGAGTGTACAAAGGATGAGCTCCTGTTACAGCAGACGTTTTGTGACAGTGTTCCTTTGGAAAAGCCTTTACCACTGCTTAATCCTTTGGAAGATGCTGAAGGCATCCTAATGACCAAAGAAAGCATCGTCAAAGATCAGGTGTCTGACACGCTAACAGAGGACCTTCAGGAAAATTGCATGTCAGAATCTTCATTCTTAGAGTCTGAAGTAACTCTAGGAGCTTCTGAGGTTTTGAAAGCAAAATCAGAAGCAGAAACAACTGATCTCAACTCACCGCCAGGTGGAGATAAAAGATCACCTGCTGGTAAGAAAACCTACACTCTTTCCAGAGCAAGTTCGTAGGACAAAGAAAGGAGGAATTGTCTGGAGTGTTACTGCTGAATGTTGAGGCTTTGAGTGAAATTTGAAGTTTGTGTCTCCCCACTGTACAGAACGCTGTTGTAGGGGCACAGTGCTAGCATCACCCTTCTAGACAGCTCTAAACCTTTTAAACATTGAAGTAAGGAAGTTAGTTCTGTTGTTTTTACAGGGCCTATGGGACATTGAATCGTTTGTTCCTTAGGAATGATTATGTCGTTAATGTATAATCTTTAACAATAGTAATGATGATGATGATGTTGTAAAATTCAAGCACACATTAACAGGCTCTCAAAGCAAACTGAGAAAAGCTTTATCTTGCAGTACTGATTTAAACAAATCATGGAGACTAACATAGTAGTTCAAAAACTGAAAAGAATTTCTATTTGCCTGTTTTTTTAGAAGCTGGCACTGATTCCCTGCTTTGTATGGAGAATAAGTGGAGAAGTTCCTGTGAGAGCCCTGAACTGGAAAGTACAGAGAGTAAGGAAGATGTGAGGACGCAGATGCACAGAGATCCGACTTCAGCGGAGATGGATTACATCCTTGTTACTGAGGGTGATAGTATACCTTCGGCAAAGGATATGCTTGAAATGAAAGAAAATGATTTTACGTTTCAAGAGGCTAATGTAGCTGAACAAGCAGAATCGCATGAAGGCTTTTCACCAAGCTCATTGGATACCTTTCAGCCACTCTCCATAATAAATAAAAGGAAAGACCAGTCTGTTTGTGGGACTGAATGGGACTTGGACAAGAAGAGCTCTTCTGTTGTGCCTCAAAAATTGGGGGATGAAGGGGGAATACAGGAAAGCTGTGGGCAAGATGAGGGCTGGATTATATTGGGCCAAAATGAAGTCAGCGATATATCACCTGCAGAAATTTCTGCTGAGTCAGAGATGCCAAAATCGGGGTCCGGACATTCTGGCAAAGAATCAGAAGCTACTGTAGTGCAGGAATTGATTCTTGGCACTCAAGTGGAGTTTCAGGTAGAAACTTATTTTCCAAAATCAATTGAACGCAAGGTCTGCTCTCCCTTGGACGATCTGCCTACTGAAGACATGAGTTTGGACATCACAAGAACACATACTGTTGTATTGCAGGTGGCTGGTGATGATGGTGCATGGGAAGCAAATTCTCAACAGAAACATGGAAATAACATAATAACAGAACAAAAAATGAAGGAAGAAACAGTGTTTCTCAACAATGAAAGAAAACTGAGCCCAAAATCAAGGTAAGGAAAAACAAACCTGTTTCCTTTAATAAGTCTTCACTTGTTATCGAGGTTATTAGTGTATGGGATGGTCAATAGATGGCAGTAGTTTCAAGTCTGAAGGACTAATTTTATTTATGTGATTGAAGTATCACTATATTCTTCACTGTGTTAAAACAGATTCTTGATTCTTGGTTACTTGAACATTAAGCAAATTATGACTCTTTTGTAATGCTGGAAGATTGTAAAGCCACTTCCTTGCAGAAATAAATCTGTCTTTCTTTGGTAAAGTCCAGTAGACTCCATAATCTGCTTTTAGGACTGAAATGGATATGGCCAGGGAACCCCCAGGACCAGGTGCTGGTGGTATTCCTCGTCCAGATGCAATGCAATGCCAGTGATGAGATTATGGAGGCACTTGAAGTACTATTTCTGCCTTGTGGAAAAATGTTTGGAATGAAGAAGAATTGGAAAAAGCAGCTGCTTGTAGGGAAGTGTAAAGGATGATGGAAACTTGCTATCTTAGCAGTTATTTCCAAGATGTAGTCAGACCGGAGCAGCATTTGTTTCAGTGCATATTGGCTTGGTGGTTGGGACAGTTTTAGTATATTTGCATCTCCCTTCAGGTGGATGTGCAGCCTCTGTGTTGACAGCATTACTGGCTGTCACCAGATAGAAAAAGAGATGACCCTCTGGACTCCATTCCCTATAGCATTTTCATAGAATCATAGAATGGTTTGGGTTGGAAGGGACCTTAAAGATCATCAAGCTCCAAGTGCCCTGCCATGGGCAGGGACACCTCCCACTAGACCAGGTTGCTCAGAGCCCCATCCAGCCTGGCCTTGAACACTTCTGGGGGCGGGGAGGGGGCGGGAAGGCATTGACAACTTATTTCGGAAACCTGGGTCTCACCACACTCATCTTAGGAAAATATTTCTTCCTAATATCTAGTCCTAATCTACCCTCTTCCAGTTTAAAGCCAGTACTCCTTGTTCTGTTGCTACATGCTCTCCCCAGCCTTCCTGTAGCCCCCCGTCAGGTGCTTCTCTTCTTGTCTCCTTATCTTTTACAACTAGGACGTTGTAACTGATACAGTGGACTTCTAAGGTAGCCTCGGAGATGCAAGTATGAAAGTCGGTCCTCATTTCCCCTGGGCATCTGCAAGTGACATGCTTGCAATTTTACACAGGTGAACCTAGAATGGTGTTTATATAGTGAAATCCTTGTGAACAACAAAAAAAGAAACTTCCCAGTACATTTGTACTGGGTGTAACTTCATACTGTTTTCTCCTTTTCAACTGCACTTATTCAAAGGAACATATTAGGTGTGAAATGTAGTAACATGCTGTTTTTTTGACATGAAAGACTGATTTTTTTTTTTTTTATTTGCAGTTTCTCCCAAGTGCTTAAGTGTAGAATACATATCACATTCACAACTTCTATTATCAGGTTCTAATTGACTTGCAATTTATTTTAAACTTTTTATTTTTATTTTATTTTCTCTAACAATTTGGCAATTTTAGCAATAAACTTTTTTTCCCTTAAAGGTTTCATTCCTGTTCATGACAGCATAACTCTGATAACAGCAGGAACTGATAGAAGAGAACAGTTTCTGATAGAAGAGAAAAGTTTTTTACTATAAACATTTCCAAAATAAAGAGTTAAATAGCTGTGGCTTATCTTCCCTCAGAGCTGTTAAAATACTTCCTCTCTGAATATTTTCACACATTTTTCAAAGTGTATGTTGTTAGCACAAGATCAGACAGTGGTAAGGCTGAGCTGTTTTTAATATACAGTAAGTGCTGTCTTCATTGTAAACATAATCCCAGCTTCAGAAACCCTGAAATGTAACAATATTACTTGCAAGCTTAAACTTAGGCACCCTAGGTTGTTTTACCAGGCAGTATGTTAAGTTGTATACGTTACACTCCAGCTGTCTCTGGCTGAAATTGCCTCGGTTTCTTAGCAGACAGTACTGAGGAGAATTTATATGATGACAAGGGCTCTGTTTCTGTGAAACAGTGACAACTTCTGATGATACAGGTTAGCATTTACTGTTCTCAAGAAAAAGGCAAATCTTCAGAACACTTAGCAGGAGATAAGCAAGACTGAATTCTGTACTGTCTGAAGTAAAGTAGATGCTGAGTGCTTAACCTTAAAATTATCAGAATTAAAACTGGTTAGCACAACTTTTTTTTTTTTTTTTTTTTTTTTTTTTTTTTTTTGCATCCAGTCCACCAGATTTCTAAAATATTCTAGAAGGGGAAGTAAAATTTTGAAATTTCCTACAAAAGAGAAATCTGGAAAAAGCAAAACAAGCAAAATCCCCAAGCAGATGTTTTGATAACATATTAGTGTGTGGAAAAGTGGTTTGGGATTTTTCCGTCTAGGAAAACTAAACATCCCTTGGTTTTAGGGTGGTCTGCTTGTTAGGAATAGCCCATGGCCTGGAACCCTTCCTCTCCATTTGCTTTGTTGGATTTCACTGGAATTTCATCAAAAGCAACTCTTCAATGAGTAAAACTGTGTTTTGTTTTGTTTTGTTTTGTTTTTGATGGAGAGGCCGTTACCTCTCATCCTATCACTGTTACCTGAGAGAAGAGGTTGACACCCACCTCACTACAGCCCCCTTTGAAGTAGTTGTAGAGAGCAGTAAGGTCTCCCCTGAGCCTCCTGTTCTCCTGACTAAACAGCCCCAGTTCCCTCAGCTGCTCCCCATCAGACTTGTGCTCCAGGCCCTTCACCATCTTTGTTGCCCTTCTTTGGGCATGTTCCAGGCCCTCGATGTCCTTCTTGTAGTGAGAAGCCCAGAACTGAACACAGCACTCGAGGTGCGGCCTCACCAGTGCCGAGTACAGGGGGATGATCACCGCCCTAGTGCTGCTGGCTGCACTCTTCCTGATGCAAGCCAGGATGCTGTTGGCCTTCTCGGCCACCTGGGCACACTGCTGGCTCATGTTCGGCCAACTGTCAACTACCACCCCCAGGTCCTTTTCCTCTACACAGCTTTCCAGCCACTCTGTCCCAAGCCTGTAGCATTGCATGAGGTTATTCTGACCAAAGTGCAGGACCTGACACTTGGTCTTGTTGAACCTCATGCAATTGGCCCCAGCCCACTGATCCAGCCTATCCAGATCCCTCTGTAGAGCCTTCCTACCCTCAGGCAGATCAACAATTCCTCCCAACTTGGTGTCAGCTGCAAACTCACTGAGGGTGCACTCAATCTCCTCAACCAGATCATCAATAAAGATATTAAACAGGACCAGCCCCATCACTGACCCCTGTGGAACACCACTTGTGACCGGTCACCAGCTGGATTCAACTCCATTCACCGCCACTCTCTGGGCCTGGCCATCCGGACAGTTTGTTACCCAGTACACTTGTCCAAGCCACGGGCTGCCATCTTCTCCAGGAGAATGCTGTGGGAGACAGAGTCAAAGGCTTTACTGAAGTCTAGGTAGACTACATCCACAGCCTCTCCCTCATCCACCAGGTGGATCACCTGGTCATAGGAGATGAGGTTGATCAGACAGGACCTGCCTTTCATGAACCCATGCTGGCAAGGCCTGATCCCGCAGTTGTCCCACACATGCAATGTGTTCGCACTCAAGACGATCTGCTCCATAACCTCCCCAGCTACCCAGGTCATGCTGACAGGCCTGTAGTTCCCGGGATCATCCTTCTGACCCTTCTTGTAGATGGGCGTCACATTGGCAAGCCTCCAGTCGTCTGGGACCGCCCCAGTTAACCAGGACTGCTGATAAATGATGGTGAGCGGCTTGGCAAGCACTTCTGTCAGCTCCCTCAGTACCCTTGGGTGGATCCCATCTGGCCTCATGGACTTAGGTGGAGTAGCAGGAGTTTCCTCCTGTATCGTGGGGTGTCTGGTCTCTTCCTTACCCCTGTCTTCCAGGCCAGGGGGCTGAGTATCCTGAGGATGACCGGTCTGACTGTTATAGACTGAAGTAAAGAAGGCATTGAGAACCTCAGCCTTTTCCTCATCCTCAGTGGCAATGTTTCCTACTGCATCCAATAAAGGATGGATATTCTCCTTGGCCCTCCTTTTGCTCTTAAAGTAGTTCTACATAACTTCTTGTTATCTTTTACAGTGGTGGCCAGATTAAGCTCTTTGCTGGGCTTTCGCCTTTCAAATTTTCTTCTTTCATATCCTGGCAACTTCCTTGTACTCTTCCTGAGTTGCCTGCCCCTTCATCCAAGCATGGTAAACTCTCTTTTTTTTTTTTTTTTTTTCCTAGAGTCTCAGCAGAAATTCTTTTTCAGCCAGGCTGGTCTTCTTCTCCATCAGCTCATCTTATGGCACATGGAGACAGCCTGTTCCTGCACCTTTAAGACTTCCTTCATGAGGAATGTCCAGCTTTCTTGGACCTCTTTGCCCTTCAGAACCAACTACCAATGGACCCTTCCAGCCAATGTCCTAAACAGTACAAAGTCTGCCCTCTGGAAGTCCAAGGTAGCAGTTTTGCTGACCACTCTCCTGATCTCCCCAAGAACAGAGAACTCTGTCGTTTCTTAGTTGCTATGCCCAAGACAGCTTCAGACCACCACGTCTCCCACCAGACCTTCTCTGTTGGTAAACAGCAGGTCTTGTGGGGCAACTTGTCTGGTAGGCTCTCTTACCAGCTGTGTCAGGAATTTATCTTCCACACACTTAAGGAACCTCCTAGGCTGTTCCTTCTGTGCTGTATTGTATTTCCAGCAAATGTTGTGTAAGCTGAAGTTCCCCATGGGAACATGCGCTGACAATTGCATGACTTCTGCCACCCGGCTTCTAGAATGATTCATCAGCCTCTTCATTCTTGTTGGGTGGTCTATAACAGACTCCTACCAGGAGCCACTTAAGGTCTCAACCTGATCATTACTAGTACTGAGCTCTACAACATCAAAACACTCCCTAACATCCAGGGCCACCGCACCACCTCTCCTTCCTTGTCTATCCCTTCTGAAGAGTTTGTAGCCATCCGTAGCAGCACTCCAGTTGTGAGAGTGGTCCCACCATGTTTCGGTGATGGCAACTATATCATAGTTTTCCTGCTGCACAATGGCTTCTAGCTCTTCCCGTTTGTTGCCTATGCTGTGTGCACTGGTGTAGACGCACTTCAGGTGGGCTATCAGTTTCCCCTCCAACCCTGGCATTCTGCCCCTGGGCTCATCTTTAGTGAGCCTGGTTTGTTCCCTTCCCCCTTTGAACATAGTTTAAAGCCCTCTTAACAAGCCCTGCCAGTTCTTGGGCTAGAATCCTTTTCCCCCTTTGGGACACGTGAACCCTATCTGTCACCAGCAGGCCAGGTGCTGAACAAACCGCTCCGTGATAAAAAATAAAAATAAAACAAAGTTCCACCAATGGCACTAGCCTCTTAGCTGTGTGTTGATGAGATGGGTTTTCCTGTTCCTCTCAGTACTTTTCCCTGCCACAGAAGGGATCAAGAAAAACAGCAGCTATGCTCCTGCTCCTTCAGCTAATCACCCCAGTGCCCTAAAGTCTGTTTTGATAGCCCTTGGGCTTCTCTCCGTGTCTTCATCACTGCTGACCTGAACAATGAAAAGTGGTTACTAATTGGAGGGCCACACCAGACGAGTGAGCTTCCTAGAAATGTTGCTGACCTGGGCCCCAGGTAGGCAGCAGACTTCCCTGTCAGAAGGGTCTGGTCGGTATATTGGGCTCTCTGTCCCCCTCAGAAGGTACTCATCTATGACCCCTTCTTTTGTTCTTAGCAGTTTTGAGGTGTGGGGTTGACTGACTCATCCTAGAAAACCCCCTGGATGAACTTAGTAAACCCCCTGGTCTCAGACTTGGACCTTATGAGACTGAATGTTTACAAGTCTATGGGGCCAGCCGGGATGCACCCCAGGGTCTTGAAGGAGTTAGCTGATGTGGTTGCCAAGCCGCTCTCCATCATATTTGCAAAGTCGTGGCTGTCAGGCGAGGTCCCCAGTGACTGGAAAAAGGGAAACATCACTCCCATTTTTAGGAAAGGGAGAAAGGAAGACCCGGGGAACTACATATTAGTGAGCCTCATGTCTGTGCCTGGGAAGATAATGGAACGGATCAATCTGGAAGGAATATTAAGGCACGTGCAAGATGAGGAAGTGATCTGAGAGAACCAGCACAGCTTCACCAAGGGCAGATTGTGCCTGACCAATGTGGTGGCCTTCTATGATGGAGTGATGGCATCAGTAGACAAAGGAAGGACAACTGATGTCATCTACCTGGTTTTCTGCAAAGCCTTTGATATGGTCCCACACCACAGTTTTATCTCTAAATTGGAAAGGTATGGATTTGAAGGGTGGACTATTCAGTGGATAAATAATTGACTGAATGGTTGCAGCCAGAGGCTTGTGGTCAATGGCTCTATGTCCAGGTGGAGGCTGGTCACGAGTGGTGTCCCTCAGGGTCCATCTTGGGTCTGGTGCTCTTTAGCATCTTTATCAATGGCCTAGACTGTGGGATCGAGTGCACCCTCAGCAAGTTTGCTGATGATACCAAGGTGAGTGGTGCAGTCAATACAATAGAGGGAAGGGATGCCATCCAGAGGGACCTGGACAAGCTGGTGCAGTGGGCCCACATAAACATAATGACATTCAAGAAGGCCAAGTGCAGGATGTTACACGAGGCAACCCCAGACATGTACAGACTGGGAGAACTCCTGGAGAGCAGCCCTGCGGAGAAGGACGTGGGGGTTCTGGTGGACATCAGCCAGCAGTATGTGCTTGTAGCCCAGAAGACTGACTGTATCCTGGTCTGCATCAAGAGAGGGGTGGCCAGCAGGGCGAGGGAGGGGATTGTCCCGTTCTGCTCTGCCCTTGTAAGGTCCCACCTGAAGTACTGCATCCAAACCTGGAAATGCAGGACTGCGAGCTGCTGGAGTGGATCCAGAGGAGGCCACAAAGATGCTTAGAGCCCTGGAGCACATCTCCTATGAAGAGAGGCTGAGGGAGCTGGGCTTATTTAGCCTGGAGAAGACAAGGCTCTTGTTGTTCTATCCTTCCAGTACGTAAAGGAAGCTGATAAAAAAGATGGAGACTGATTATTTACGTGGTCTGACCACTAGTAATAGGACAAGTGGGAATGGTTTTAAACTGTAATAGGAGAGATTTAGGTTAGATGCTAGGAGGAAATTTTTCACTCAGAGGGTGGTGAGTCGCTGTCACAGGCTCCCCGGAGAAGCTGTGGATGCCCCATTTCTCGAGGCATTCAAGGCCAGGCTGGATGGGGCCCTGGGCAGCCTGATCCAGTGGGTGGCAACCCTGCCCGTGGCAGGGGGTTGGAATTAGCTAATCTTTAAGATCCTTTTCAACCCTAACCATTCAATGATAAACAAGGAGAATGAAGAGCTATACTGGACTCTTGGGGTCTACTGATCACTGCCCCCTTCATTCCAGTGTCAAACAACAGCTGTCAAAGGTGTTCAGGTGGGTTTTAAGAAAGTCTGTGACTGATGGTGAAGTTCTTCTCTCCTGTCCTTTCTCTCTGTTGCTGCTGCTGAAAAAAAAAAAAAAAAAAAAAGCAGCGATAGGAAGAGAAGTATGAGGATGCTTGTTAGTGTTAGAGCACTGAAGAAAGGATGTAAATGTGACTCATTAATACACAAACACCAAAAATAATAAACACCTGGGGTTTATTTGGCCTTATGAAAAAGTATGAGAAGATTTCATAGCATATTATTAATGTCAGTCTTTCCAGAAAGAAAATAGCTTTGTATATGGCTTTCCGTATGTGAGCAACTAAGTGTGATTAGATTTATAAAGAAAGAATTCATGAACCACTGTATACATGTTGGGTGTGCAATTGTCCTGTTTTCAGCTGGGACAGAGTTAATTTTCTTCATAGTGGCTGATATGATTCTGCATTTTGGCTTTAGGGGAAAAACAGTGTTGAAAACACACCGATGTTTTAGTCATTGCTGAGCAGTGCAGCACAGAGTTAGGGATGTTTCAGCTTCTCATCTTGCCCTGCCACAAGTAGCAGGGAGGGGACAGAAACAGGACAGCTGACCTAAACTGGCCAGAAGCATGTTCCATACCATATGACAGCATGCAGAACTATAAAAATGGGGGGAGCTGGCTGGGGCTGCCTGCTGCTGGGGACTAGCTTGGCATTGATGGGTGAGTGTGAGCAATTGCATTGTCATCATTTGTTTTTTGTATCCTATCATTACTACTATTATATTTGCCCTTCCTCTTCTATCTTAGTAAATAGTCTTTATTTCAACCCACAGATTTTACTTTTTTTTTTTTTTTTTTTTTTTTCCAATTCTCTTCCCCATCATGGCTGTGCGGTGCTTAGCTGCCAGCTGGGTTAACCACAACAGCAGCATAACAGACTTCATTGCTGCTGCTGCTGGAAGTAGCAACAAATATAAAGACCGAAGGTCATTTTGTTTCTATTAGAAGGCTAGCCTGTCTTACATAACTATATGAAGCTAGGTGGTGACGCAGCACTTGAGAGCCAGAGGGAGAATACCATGCTAGCTTTTACATGTCAGCACACTTCTCATGTTGTGCTTGTGATCGTGTATACCAGATTATTCTTGCTCTTATCTTTGCTATAGGGAAGGAATATCATTTTTCTTAGTAGGAGAAGTTAGAAAGAGCTGAGGGAAATACTGTGAAGTGATGTATTGACTTGAGGGTTAAGAAACAGTGAAAGCAATAGAGATAAGGGCACTGAAATTTGGAAGGTTTGGGCGAGAGCTTGGAAACCTGGAGGCAAAACTGGGCAGGAGAACAAAGACCTTCTTGTGAACAACTGCCAAGATTTATTTAATCCACTAGAATAAATCTTCCACTTTAAACAAATAATAATAATTAAAAAAAAAAAATAGCTTCATTTATCTTCCTGGTAGCATGTATTCAAAGAAGCAGGAATCAGTCTTTTCTGCATACTTATGTAGTACCTCTGGCACAGATATATCTTCCACTGCTTCTGTCTAAAATATCTCTCTGTGACCGCTGCTGTACTGCTGACTACTAGAACTGTCCAGTACTGTAAGAAGCCTGGTAGATTTTCAATAGAGAAGACTCTTTTCATCATATTGCATGTGTTTGACAATTAATAAAGATAATGAAATAGGATCAAATTGAAATCTATGACTACTTCCTGATAAGTAAGACTTCTGGGTCAAGTATGCAATCTCTTTGCAGACTTTGGTCAAATGCACATCATTTGGCTAAATCACTGGCATTAATGATTCAAGTCTCTGATCAATGTCCAGTACTGAACTGAAACACTGTCAGAGTGGAACCCGTGGGGGAAAAAAAAAAAAAAAAAGACTCAAAAAAAAGACTCCACGGGAAGAAAAATTTCAGTCAGTATTTTCTCAGATGTCATTGCTGTGTTGGTCCCTTCCAACCCAGCTTTGGAGCAGAGCCTTGTGCCCAGGGACCGTTCCTAGAGGGTCCAGATCGCGGCAAAAAAAACGCGAAAAAGAAGCGCTGGGAACCTCAGGGAGAGCGTGTCTCCCGCAGTGTGGAGCCAGGAGCGCCGGCGGCCCCCGGGCCCCGGCATACGAAGTCGGTCCTGAGGGAGCGCGGAGACCCAGGACCGCCGCCAACAGGGCGGGCAGACGGGGCTCGGTGTGACAGGTTGCACAGGCAGGGCCGACCACCTCTCCATGCTTCAGAGGCCAGAGCACCTACAGGTCGCTGCTCTCTGAAAATATCTTGACGGAGCAGAGAGCCCTTGCCAAAAAGAGCATGGTGACTCTGACAGAGAGCGCAGATCTCACATGCAGAGGTCTCAGGCTGCAGGGAGTGCCCATGTCTGCACTGCTGCCAGAGGGTAGCAGAGATGACACCTGCGTGCTGTGTGAGCAGATGGATGACCTTCTCAGTCAAGTGGCTGAGCTGAAGTTGGAGATGGAAAGGTTAAGAACCATCATGGACTGTGAGAGGGAAACAGACTGGTGGAGCTCCCCCCACCATCTCTGAGAGAAGGGCACTGGGGGGATGTCCAGAAGTAGCCGTGGATCCCTTACCTTCTCACAGTCAGTCAAGAGGAGGTGACCCAGGAGACAGGGAGGAGTGGAGACAGGTCCCTGCTCGGAGGGGTAGGCGGAACCACCCTCCCCAGCCTGCCTCACCTTACCAGCTGCCCTTGTGCGACAGGTACAAGGTTCTGGAACTAGAGGAACTGGTAAGTGGGCTTGTAGATGAAAGTCCGTCTAAGAGAGTGTCTAAGGCAAGTCAGACACCCAAAATCCCACACCTCACAACTGCCTCTGCTAAGAAGAAAGGAAGGGCAGTTGTCATAGGTGACTCCCTCCTGAGGGGAACAGAGGGTCCGATATGCCGACCGGACCCTACCCACAGGGAAGTGTGCCATCTTCCTGGGGCCCGGGTCAGGGACGTACTAGGAAGCTCCCTGATCTGGTGCAGCCCTCTGATTGCTACTCGTGGTGCAGGTGGGCAGTGATGAAGTGGCTGAGAAAAGCTCAAGGGCTATTAAGAGGGACTTCAGGGTGCTGGGGCAGTTAGTTGAAGGGTCTGGAGCACAGGAGGTGTTTGGCTCAATCCCTTCAGTGGCAGGCAGAATTAATGATAGGTACAAGAAAACCCACCTCATCAACACCTGGCTAAGAGGCTGGTGCCATCAAAGGAACGATGGGTTTTTTAACCATAGGGCGGTCTGTTTGGCACCTGGCATGCTGGTGCCAGATGAGACCCACCTATCCCAAAGGGGGAAGAGAATTTTAGCCCAGGAGTTAGAGGGGCTAGTTGAGAGGGCTTTAAACTATATTTGAAGGGGGAAGGGGTTAAAAGCAGGTGCACTGGAGATCAGTCTAGAAGCAGTGTGCCAGGGTCCAAGGGGAAACTGATAGCCCAGCTGAAGTGCCTCTGTACAAATGCACACAGCATGGGAAATAAACTGGAGGAGCTGGAAACTGTGGTGCACTTGGAGAACTATGATCTTGTTGCTCTCACGGAAACGTGATGGGATGATTCACACAAGTGGAATACCACCATGGGGGCTACAAGCTTTTTAGAAGGGATAGGCAAGGTAGGAGGGGTGGAGGAGTTTCCCTCTATGTTAGGAAGTGCATAGACTGTGAGTAGCTGCCCCTGAGTGACAGACAGGAACTGGCTGAGAACCTGTGGGGGAAAACTAAGGACGGGACCAATAAAAGGAAGCTGGTGGTTTGGGTCTACTACAGGCCACCTGATCAAGGGGAGCCTGTTG
>VXAV01003048.1:33438-71445 GCA_013399715.1 Alectura lathami | reverse complement strand
CTGGCCTTTTCATCGACATGGCAAATAGTTCTAGCAACTTCACCATCCATGCGGTATTTCACCTAGATCAGTGCATACCAAGCCATATTTATATTTACAGCAAGAACTGACAGGTTTTTCTAAAAGCAGAATATTGAAATTTTGACACAATACTGCAAACACGCATGATGTGTATTTAGTAAAGCATTTAGGCATATGATTCACCTTTACCATGGACTTAGAAACAAAACCTAAGAAACAAATGGATTTTGTGAATTTACTGAGAAAGAAATGCAGCCTTGAGACACTGCCACGAGACTGTGTACACCAAGCTACTGGGCTCTGGTAAGCAGGCAGTAAAAAGTGACTTACTTAGCACAGTGTGCTAAGCGCTGTCGATAGGTCANATCCTGTATGTAGAGACACAAATCCCCATGCTACACAGTATCTTTTAATTTCACAGTCCATACCACAGACCATACACAAGCTGTAGCCCCAAAAGCAACATGGCAGCCACACTACCATGGCAAACCAGTAGACAGGGCACAAAATCATCCTAATGCAGTTACACCACACCCAGCTTGACAGCAAGCTGAGTCAGCTTTTGCACATGGGTTGCTATATCATGTTCCTCAATATATGCTAAGCCAGGAGTGGAGCAGAATTTAACAGATACTTATCTCCTGAGCACTGGTTAGGTGCCCACTCAGCTTTAGGGGTTTCCATTCTTAGGGGATCAACACTCCCTACTTGCTGTACAAGGAATTAAGATGTTTTGCTAGGTGGATTTCAGTTCCCCACATTGTGAGGTGTATTGTTGAAAGGGAGACTGGAACTGCTTAAAAGAGAGAGGAGGGGGAGCTAGCTTCCAGGACTGGAGGCACTGCATCAGTGGGGCAGTGTACCTGGGCTAGCTTGTGAAGGCAAATCACTAAGAGTAGGACTCTCACAGAGTGCAGAACATCTTAGGAAACCCTATATTAAATTACAGGATGCACAGAATTTTGTTTTGCAACACCTGGAGTATTTAAGCATCATTTTTCCAGTATTCCTTTAAGAACTGACTTTTGATTGCTTTATGAAAACAAAAATGTTTAAATATTTTAGAAGCAAAACTCTATGGCTATTCATCCAGTGCTCAACTTAACCTCAACAAAAATTTGCCAAGCACTTCATCCATTATGACTGCAGGACATAACTTGTTGAATCTTCACATTCAATGACACGGGCATCACCATCATCTCCTACTTCAGATCAGAATTTTTCAAAACTCTTTAGCCACAATGAAACAGGATTGTTATTTAGCTAGTCAGGAGCCATCACATTTCCCTTCCTGAAAGTCCTAAATTCCAATCTATATCACAGAATTTAGCTTTGTCATATACTCTGCATTCCTTGCTCCAGCAATCTAGATGAAGTTTCTGCTAAACATTCCAATTGCCTTATCACCCAAAATTACTGCTTCTTACCTAACATTTAAAATTATGACTCAGTTTGCTTCTTTGCCACACAACAAATATTTTTTCTAACGACATTTGATATCTACCTCACTGAGCTGTTCTTGTACTTTCTTGATTCTCCGAATTTCTGGGGTATCAATTGTGGAAGCATACGGCTTTCCTTTTTCTTTTCTAAATTTCTCTTTGTACTTGTTCTGAAAGAAAATAATGACAAATATGATTAAGACATATCTTAAAGCTCTGGCAAAAATGTAAACAGTAATTTTCATGTATTCATCTGGTAAGCATAGGAGTTTTGGGCACATCATTGAATAATATGTTAGCATTACTCAATTATATTTGCGGAGTTATGCTTGTTTTAAACAAAATAGCTAAAATAGTAGTATGAAGGTTTGCAAAACACCTATTACATGTTTTTAAAATTGGTGTTTCTAAACAAATAACGGAGGTGGGAAAATTCACCTCACTGAACAGGTCCTTCATTTTATTACTGTGCTGCAGATAAGGCGTCAAAAACTTAGAAGTGTCCACTTTCGTCCGTATCGTCTTCTTTCTGACTGGAGGTGCTGCATCCTCACCAGAGGGTTTTTCATACTCAATAGTACGGGTGATGGTTTTAGGGCCTGTGAAGTCTGTGCCAGTGGTCTCAGTGGTCTCAGTGATCTCAGTGATCACCTGGGAATAAAGGAAAAAAAATGCTTATATTACAGTTATAAATCACCATTTTATGGTAAGCATTTTTCACCTCTGATATACAAGGATGCTCAGTTCTTATCCCTGAACCACCTACAACATGGAAAAACACTTCCTACTGGTGTTAGCCAGTAATGCCTACTGTACGTCACCCAAACTGAAAAAGTACAAGGAATTAACCAACTGGCTGATGTAATTGTTCTCCAAAGGAGCTGGAAAAGGGGCTCCTGTTGCCTGTGTTCTGTATGCTTAACTTCAACCGGCATCAGGCAGGTTCTCAGGTGGGACCACCCACAACTCAGACCAAAGCATGCAACTGTTCTCAGTGCTGAAGTTGTGTGGAAGACATAGATGTCACCCAGTTAGGGCTCCTAATGTCACTGAAAGAAGATTATCTTCTTCAAATGGAAAGGAATGGACACAGCAGACCCCAAGTCCTGGGGATCCTGTAGTAAGGACACAATGCACCATCTGACTCAACAAATGTCTAGAACCCGCTTTTTCTACTAATATACATTTCCTCACAGTCAGATCACAATCATCACTGTATATAGTTGAGAGACATACATAATAATTTGATTAAGCATCCATTGAAAAGAAGACCATAATTAATTTAAATCATTTATATACTCATTCATCAACATATTCATGCTGTAAACAATTTTAATGATAATATTCTATTCCAAAGCATTTTAAAATAATTATTACAACTGAAAAATATGCTCTGAAATTATGAGTAAGAACGTGTCAAGCTTTATTTTAAAACCAATTAGCTTAAAAAAAAACAAAAGCCTTTAAAAGAGAATGCATGAAGCTCAGATTTCTGATAGCTACTTACATTAATATGAGGTAGACCAGAAAACACATCAAGCATTAAATACGAGCTTGACAAGGATACAAAAATTACAGAAAGTTTTTTTTACTATGTATGTGAACACTAATTACATTTCACTAATGACGCACCAGGATGTTAATAGTTACTTCTGCATCACCACAGGTTAATCTCATACAATTAATTTCAGATATGCAAGAGTTAATTTAATTTTTGTTCATTTAATTATCTTGTCTCAGCAAACACTGTGAAAAGCATTACCTGCTGTTAGCTTTATAACAAAACAGTGAAGCTACACACTTTTATGAAAAGTTTTAATATATTTCTAACACTTGGATAGACTTCATTCTGAAAATACAATATTTCATGCATCACTGCATGATGTCAATGCATTAGACTGCACTTGCAGCTGATGGAAATAGATCCAATCACATTAGCTAGAAAGACAGTCATATTCATATGTAATTCTTCATTCCACAACATTGTCTGCAAAAAGTGATGCAAATCAGACATGGAAATAGTCGTGCTATTTCTCCCTTTAAATCCAGCCTGGGTATGGATTTTAAAACACCTGATGAATGCAATGGTTGATTTAATCTTAAAAATGATACGATAGTCTTTCTTCAAAAACGTAGTCCTAGATTATTTACTCAAAGAGTATTATTACAATAAAACTATAGTAAGACCTTGGACCAGATCCTTTATTTGGAAGGAACCACTAAGCTTTTGTTTCAGCATAGCCTATGCCATAAAGAATATTTTATGGCAGCATAGCAAAGAGTTGCTTATATCTATACTACCAATAGAATTTCAAATGATGGCATTAACTCCTTGGTAACTCAAATATTTGTTAATCCTGCCGTGAAGAAATCTGCAAATAACCATTTTCCAGCGAGATTACACAAGGTAAAGGAAAAAGAACTGATACATGCAAACTTGTTTCAGATGGAATCTTTATACGTTTCTTTCCATAATGAGGTTATATATAACGCATATATGTTCCTGTGGTTCGTACATACATACCTAGTCACATTCGCATCCTCAATAATTCTGTTCATCTTTAACACTAATAACTGGATTTTGTCAATATGTTACCTAAGTAATCTTCCTGCCTGTCTTTCTTGTTAATAACATAACCTGTTGCTTCATTTTGGCAGCTCCTGTGCAAACTTAGCTGCTGGACAGAAGCTAAAGGAAAACTTTAGCAGGACAGAAATCAGCATAGTCCTTTTCTGGTAGACACACCCTCAGAACGCAAAAGGCTGCTAGTTTAGCACTGTAAGTTAATTCCACGCATATATCAATCACATGCTGTTTCACAGCAACCTTTACCTCATGTGGTTCACCTTCCTCAATAATTGTCTCCTCAATGTAGTACTATCAAAGGAAGGAGAAAAAAACCTCATCGTTAGGACAGATCATACAGAATAGCAAATTGTAGCTTCTCTGAGAAAGACTTTAAAAAAAAACACTTCTGGAGAAACAGGGCTTAGTTCGTTAGGACATTATCAAGACCGGAAGTTCTGCTCCTTTTTTTGCATTGATGATCAGATTTTCTTCCCATATGTTCCTTAATCTTCCTTCTAAGAAATTAACGAAGTATCATTACCTAGTTTTACCCATAATAGAGAAGACAATGATGACAATACTGAAAGAAAGAATCAGCATTCAAAAACACAGGGCTTTCCAAGTGTCTGGTAATATGCCAAAGGGACCGTTAAGAGGTGTCTCTCTCCAACGCTTCCCTCAGAGTTGCTCCTACCTACAGACAAGGATCTGCACAGATCCCGGAGGGACCCCAGCAATTACTGGCTGCCAGCTAGACTTCCTTCTACAGATCAGAATTCTGAATTCCATAGTCCAGCCAATTTTCCACCCACTTTATTGTCCACTTATCCATTCCCTATTTCATCAGTTCAGTGAGATGATCATGGGAGTCTGTTTCAAAGGCTTTCCTAAAGTAGTCAAGGTACACATGACATTGTTTTCCAGTCATCAGGAACAACCCCAAATCACTACAACCTTTTGAAGATGACAGAGTGTAGCCTTTCAATGACATCAGACAGCTCTCTCAGCACCCCTGTGAACATATGGGACCATGGACAGTGGGGTAGGGCATCCCTGTCTTCCTCTACTGCAGATACTACTTCACTCCCATGTCTCTGCTAGGAAGCTCAGGGACCTGCAAGACCAGAGGACAAGACGTACCAAAACGGAGGCAAAAAAGAACCTTTAAGTACCTCAGCATTTTGCCTGTTCCTTGCCACTAGGTTTCCTACCCACTGAAAGTACAGTCCCGCACTCTTAGCTTTCCTCTTGCTGCTAATGATGACTTACTTTCTTGCTGCTCTGCAATTCCCTTGTTGGTTTCAGCTCCAGCTGAACTGTGCCCATGCACACAGGAATGGGGTTTATGTCTCCCAAGTGCCTAGCTCCTGCTCCCACCTTCAGTACTCTTTTTTGTGCATCTCTGAGCTTAGTCAGGAGCTCCTTGTTCATCCATGCCAGCCTTCTGCTGCACTTGATTTCTGCACATTGCGTTGCACGGCTCCTTTGCTCTGAGGAAATTGGTCTTGAGGATCACCCAGCTCTCTTCAACTGTTTCTCGAGGGATCTTCCCAAGCAGGGCCCTGTGCAGGCCCAAATCTGCCCTTCTGAAATCTGGGACTGTTTGCCTTGCTCACTTCTCTCTGAATCTTCAGCTCCACAGTCCTGCGGTTCCTGCAGCCATGGCTGCCCTTGACCTTTGCATCTTCCACCAGTTCTTTCCTGTTTGAGTAGCATGCTCGGTACAGCATCTCCCCCAGACAGTTCATCAGTCATCTGCATCAAGAAACTTATCTTCAGTACACTCCAGAAATCTCCTAGATCGCTTGTGCACAGCCACAGTGCCCTTCCAGCAGACGCTAGGATGATGAAAGCCGAGCACAAGGGCTGCACCTGTGAGGCTGCCGCCAGCAGCAGATCCGCAGATGAAACAAAAGCCTCCCTCCTTTTGACAGGAACCACGAGCTTCCAGCCTTCTCCATCCCGACAGCCACTCTCCATCTGTTTAAACAGGGTTTCCAGGTGGCAACTCTTCCTTGCAGTGTGGGGTTCAGACTCTCGGCATGAAGCCTCTTCTTCATCTCCCCCGACACCGCAAAGCCCGCTCACCTCTTACTTCAGCAACCCGCACGGCGAGTCACACCAGAGCACACCCCCCACAGGAGAGCCGACCACGGCTGCAACCCTTTCCTGCAGCGCTCTCGCCGGTTTCACCGCCCCGCCGGCAGCCCGCCTTTCCCCGCAGCAGCCGGGAGCCGAAGGCGTCAGAAGCAGCTGCCGGGCGCTTGGACAGCCAGAGCCTCCGCGCNCGCCGCGGCGAATGGCGGCGGCGCTGAGGGGCGCGTGCCGGGCCGGGGCTCCGCAGCCGCAGCGCTGAGCTGAGGAAAACCGCTGTGAAGGTGTTGCTTCGGCCACAACCGCCGTGGTAGAGAGCAGCAAGTTTGTTCAAAAGATCCTCGGCTTGCCACTGGCTTCCAGCAAGGTAAAAATTTTAAATGTAGAATGCTCTCTCTGAAAAGCTCCTCAACAACGGCTTGCTCAAGGTCATGTGCCACAGCTGCCTTTGGATCGATTAAAGTTGAAGCTCTTTTCACAGAGTTCCTCAGACCTGGCTAGGTTCTCATAACTGGCCCACATTTGTCAGTTCATCTCTTATTTGGCTGTTTTTTGAGGTAATTTCTGCTCACTGACCCTCTTAATGTGTGTGACCTGCCTTCCCCAAATCCTTCAGTCACTCAGCAGTAAAAGGTTGGCATCGCTCACTGTTTTTTGTACATCACAGATGGCTGCAATGTCCTCTGTAGACTAAGAACTCCAGAGAAGGAAAAAGTGTTACCTTGAACAAAATCCTGCACCTTGTCTCTGGCACTCACTATTCAGCAATAATATTCTGCCCTTTCTGAAGACAGATTTCTGATAGGACACTTAAAGGTTTAAAACAGGGGATTCATATGGAACAGGAGTTCTAGTTTAAAACAAACAGACAAAAGATCTGAAAAGGAATAAGCTGCTTTAAAGCTATAGCAGATATTATTATTGTTCATGTTTTATGTCACTTCTCACTGTGAATATCACGGGGGAAGCTACTACAGCAGCATCGTCTTAGGGATCTGTTTACAGGAAGACAGTAATAGGAAATTAAGAAATAAAATATAAAAAGAGTGAAACAGACCTGTGTAGACATAAAGCCCAACATGTCATAATTCCAGCATCAACAAACATTGACAGCAAATAAATACACATTTTGTTACAGAAAGCATATAATGCTCAGGAAGCACAAAGTCAACCAGGAGTAACCTCATAATATGGAACAGTGGAGAACTGGTTTCTTTGTAACTAAATTGTACAGTGCATGTTTAAATGGACTTTATGAGCAGTAGTGCTTATTTCCTAACACGTTTAACTAATTCAGCTGGTTAACTGTTTGACTTCATTATTGGAAATTTGTGAAATTGGCAGCCAGGGCTCAGTGCTGTGATACTGCCTGAAATCAGCAGTCTGTTGAATTTGGTGTGGAGATAAGAGTTGTGGGATGTCTGTTTGCAATATCTTATTTTTTTCCACAAACAGGTGCTGAGCAGTTTGTTACAATGATTTATGCATTGCATAATACAAAACTTCATTTCAACATAGTAATATAGCAACAAGGAAGACCACGCTTCTTGATAACCTTATATACTCTTGATAGCAAACTCATTATTCCAATGGCACAGAAGGCTATAGTTTCCCTAGTTCCTGGGAATTCCTTTAATTCAGTCACTGAGACTAAATAATTAGGCTTATAACTGTCAGTTTAAATGCCCAATTGGCAAATTAATCCCTGATGCAACTCCACAGACATCTGCAGATTTAGGTGTAGCTCCATCTCTGCAGCTCCCAAGGCTAGACACACCATTGGTCTCCAGCATGGTGGGGGGACAAAACTGCTGTACTTCTGCATTGCACTGGGCAGAGAGGCAGAAGCCAGGCCAGAGAGTGGCTTCCAAAGTCATCCATGGGTTGGATGACAGAAGGCAAGCCAGGGGGGAAAAGAGATGGCCCCTGCATCTATAATTATGCAGAAGAGTAACCACAAAACCTCGTGATGGGGGTGTGGAATGGTTACGGTCCTTATTTAAGCACAGAAACTGTGACAGGAACCAGAGGGATTTTGCTCTGCTGATAGCAACTCTTTTTTGTTGTTGTCGTCTTTTACTGGTTAGACCATTTAATAGATATCTAATCATATCCTAGTCTTCAGGTGGCAAACCATCTATGTTCATGAGCAGCAACTTGGTAAAGTAATTAATATATTAATGCACAAGGCAGAAAACAATAAATTTTACTCTTGGATTTTCTTCTTACCTCCACAACTTCCTCGTATTCTTCCTCCTCCATTTTGAGGGTATTCTTCTGTCTCTCCCCTGCTCACTGGTCATGCAGCAGGTGAAAGTGTGAATACACAGAATTAGCCCACAAGTGAACGCACTATGAAGAGCAGTCAGTCCGGTTCATAAAGTGCATGGTCATGGTTAGTAACTGGCAAGATTATTACACTGTTATTGGTTAATCAATGGAAGAACTTGAACAACCGAGAGAACTAAAGTTGGGATCTGCCATTACTTTGTTTCAGATTATTATGGGAAACCACTGGATTAAGTTTCAAATACTGAGGTAAACTACGATTTTGGTCAAATACTTTCACAACTGTAACACCAATACTGGAATTCAATGAAAAGTTTTCAAAAAATGAAATCAGAAAGAGATTTCTTGAAGTATGATTTGATTTTTTTTCATTACAACCAAGTTATATGAAAATTGTTCTTTGTGACTACTCGATACAATTTTGTTGCATTATTATAACTCCTATTTGAACGGGAGCTTTATCTGCATATTCTATTACATTCATTCACAGGTAAAAAGATAATGTGGAAAAAGATTGTGTATATATTTTCAAGTGACCTTAGGTTAATGAGGCAATTTCGCTTTTCCCAGCATTAGCCTACGCAGATGCTTTGGGTTCTTTTAACTCCTGTGGCTTTTTTCTCTCTATTTCTTCATACCTGGAAAAGATGAAAAATACATACAATTGGCTGAATTACAAAGTACAGATTACTGTCAAAACCTCTAGACAAATTAATTAATACCGTGATTTTGCTGTGAGGCACAGTTACAATTTTCCAGCAGAGAATACAGCCCTGTTTCTAATGTTGGTAGGGGATGAGGCTTTGGAACAGCTGTTCCTGAGGCCAAAGATACTTGCCGTGTAAGCTAATACTACCAAATGACAGGGTGGTTTTGTTTAGCTGGCTAAATTGCAATTCCTTCTGAGGCAAGTGAAGTCTAGTAATGCAGGTTAAATATAGGAACATAGAATACTGTCCCTTTTTAGTCCTAATGTGTGAGAAAAATTACAGGGAAAAAAAAAAAAAAAAAGTTAAACCAGAATATTAACTATTAAATGAAGAGTAACTCAATCAACAATTGGCATGTGCTGTGATAAAGTAGGCCAAAGGTTGTGAACAACTATACAACAACAGCAGTAGGGTCTTGCATGTAAGGAGCCTCTCCATACAGCTGTCACTATTCCAGCCTTCAGCTGCACTTCCCAAACACAACTCCAGGTCCGTTCCTCTCACTGCAGTTTCCACCCAGTCAGTTATTCAGCCAGACAGAAAACCTGACTCCCGTGGGCAAAGCGCAACTGGGACTGTGACAAAACTACAGAAGCAGCTCGAGACCCTGTTCTAAGGAAGAGAAATGAAATGTGATTAAATGTTCTTACCAGCACCATCCAGTAAATATCCTTAGGAGCCAAGCCTCTCCAGTCTTCCCTCCAGAGCAGCGCTGGGTGAGAGCGAGCCTGGTGCTTCAGCTCCTAATTACGCATGTGGCCAGCACAGCCAATCTGGCTCCAGCCCGCTCCAATTTCAGCCCTAAATATACTTGGTGACCCCAGAGGAGGCCACCTGTTCTCAGCAAGATGACAGAAAAGGGAGCTGGGCACTTCTGAGCTCCCAAGGAAACCAAAAACATAGCACAACTTGACTAAACTTCTTCAGATCCCAAGGCAAATTCAAGGCCTTTCAACGGAAAAAAAAAAACGTGCACTCTTTTTCTTCTTTCAGAATTGATAATAATAATGAATTTGAATCGACAGAGCCAGTTTGCTTCCTATATTGTACCTGAATCAAAAGTATCCAAATTCAAGAATCTTTAAGCATTAGAGAAAGGAGAGAGGAGTCTGGACTTCAAACTTAATTTTCAGTATAAGTCTGTCTTTAATTTCACCCCTTAAGCATGCCTGAACAGCTTAAACTTGAGGCAAATCACGTACCAATAGATTTATCACTTCTTATGAAATCCTACATAGCTGAGCACGTGGACCCAGGAACATGTGAAAATTGACTGCTTGGAAGGAAAAACTGAAATCATGCAGAAGAGCGTAAATAAAAACACAATTAACAGCCAATATGTCTAGTGAAGAAAGACTAAGAACACGTGACAAGTAGGCTGAGTGACAAGGAAGCAATTCTACTGCACTATTTTGGAAGAACAGGAATTCTACAATGAACGAAACAGGATCACAGTGATAACAGAGAGACCTCTTAGGTCGTTTGCCTAGTCCACCCTCATTGTAGGTTTGCTTTAGTTTTTCAAGGAGGTGCATCTAACAGCCAATACCAGCACTCATGTTCTCTTTTCATGTGCTACATCACATATTTCAGTGATTGTCAAAAGGCCTTAAGAGACACCTTCTTGTTCCTTAACACTTTCCAGATACCCCTGTCATATCTACTACTGCGAAGGATTTTATACCCTGCACAGCGCTGTAGATCCTCCCCTTTATCTTTTAGGCAAGCTATGTGCTTTCAATTATTTAACATTTTGCTTTACTAAGTAATCCTTCCTCCTTTTAATATTATTTCTGTTTATTGAAAAGTCCTTTGGTTTCTTAATGTCCCTTGAAGATACCCAGAAATGAATACAGTGTGTTGATGGGGTTTCACTGGAGGAATGTCAGCCAGTTCCTGTGTGTGTGCATCCCTGAAAATAACTCACAGAGTTTAAACCAGGTTTGTTAGATCATCAGACTTGTGTCCCCCTGTCCTAGTGATTATTCTGACAAAATTAGCAAGCATTTTAATACAGGATAGAATTTTCTGTACAGTTCCTGCAAACAGTCTGTCCCTTCCAGCTCCTAGCTACTAGAACATCCCCTTCAGATTCTGTTACAGCGCTGTTCAGTGGATCTTACTGAGGAAGACAATAAATAAGGCCAAAATCACATGCAAGATGCAGGTGGGAGCAGGCAGTTGAGGGCTGGAAATGAAATGTGGAATAACAAATGAAAATTGCAAGAGAGGCTTAGGAAGCAAAAGTGTTACTGCTGAAACTAGAAGTTGGAATGAATTCACACTGGAATATCAGCAAGTATCACATGCTAAAGTGGAACATGCATGAGTAAATGGAATAAGAATGGTTAACATTAATTTTTGTTCTTGATTGCTTCCCCTTACTGTGAAAATTTGTGTCTGTGACTTGGATTTTGAGCCACTGTCTGCTGGAGTATTCTGAGAATACCAGCCTGAGCCAGACTATCTAGGGAACAAGCGTTTCAAAGGCAGTAAGAAAGTTCTGCTGGTAGGTGACAGCGTGGCAGATTGGGTACACCAGGCTGGATAGTTTTATCTCCAGTACATACATATGCATATGCTCAGCAGCTTTGAACTAAAAATTCAGAGGAAGATGTTGTTTTGCATTTAAATTGCCCAATATTTTAAAGCAGAAAATATTTTCTTCTGCTTAGCACTTTTAAATATTAAGTTCAGTCAGTCCTACTTACCAAACAGTAACCACGTCTGGCAGGGAGAAGGGAAGGAAATAACGTGCAACCTTCTCTTGCTTCAATGAGCAGGTATATAACACAAGAACTGTGAAAAAACAGCCTACATATACTCACTCACTCCTCTAACCCACACAGCGTTCACATATGAAAACTCACTGCTTTTTTCCTTTTCCCTAGAACCTCAGTTAGAGCCTTTGCAAGTTCCTTTTGGGAGGCAGCATTCCAGCTATGAGAAACATGTAACGTAATCCTGGAGCCTGCTCAATACAGGGGACAAAATGTAGAGCATCAATGTGTGAGCACTGAAGGGCAGCCACACTGTAACCCCCTCCCCTGAAGGACAGAAACGCTGCAGGATTGTAGTGCTCTACAGCCAGCCCCAGTCAGTGATGTTTCTGTACTGACTTCATCATTCATGCCCTTGTATTTCTTTTACAGTGCATCACTGTTTAGATTCCACGTTAGTGTTTAGGGGAATTCTAATTATCCAAGGCCAGATCCCACATCATGAGACCCAGGCAGAACTTAGCACTGCAAGCTGGCAATAAAAGTCTTGGAGGAGACTTTTCGATTCAAAGGACTTTCTGTCCATCTTTGCATCTCTTTGACTGAAAATACACAGGAAATCTGTTGTGCTGCTCTGTGTCTTGCCCTTTGTGTGGATAAACTTCCTGACATCAGGGGTGCTATATTTAACCCCCTGAGGTAATCAGCAGACCACCCGGACTTAACAAACATTCTATCACTGAAGAAGGACATACTGTAATACACCTTTGTGCCATTGTCTCAATATTTGGACTGTCATTACTAGCTTACTTTTCATTCTTTTCACCTTTTCTATTTTGCCTACCAAATTTTGCACAGGAAAGTTGAAAAAAAAAAAAAAGGTACTTTAGCATTTATGAGGCTTTCAGCCAAGCTAATCTTCTATCTAAAAATTTCCCTTGCAGTGCCACCTCTATCAAAAAATCTAGAAGTGCACTGAAGGCTTTAAGACACGAAATGCATGTTGTTTATGACACACAATCTGCAGGACACTAATATTCGACTTGAAAATGCTGTAACAATCAAGAAGCTGTAAACATGAAAGCCATTTATTCTGTGAGGAAAGCTTTAGCTGAAGAGCACAACATAAACACCTTAAAAATAGTAATTCTCTCAGATAAGCTGTTGTCAGCCGGTGTTGGGAGGCCCTCGAGCTATATTTGCGTTTGCACTCTGGGGATCCAAATGGTAGAGGAAATCAGTGTAGAAAATGTGAGACGTAGAGAATGTGAGAAGTAGAAAATCCACTAATAATGAGAAAGGCAAGGGGTGGAGAAAGGAGGTTAGGTAAGGGCTTTTCGTAGTCCTACCGTGCCCTTTTACCAAAGCATTCAGCATTCACTGGGTGAAGCAGGCTACGAGAGGAGAGAGCTGGAAGGGACTGCGTTTAAAATCTTGGTTTCCCTCTGGGTGTTGTTACAAGGACTTACCATTATCCAGTGTTTCTAGCAGATTCCTAGGAGGTGGGAGAGAGTCCCTGTAGGTGTCTGGGGCATGAACCAGCTGTTGCAAGTCGCTGTGGTACATGTGCTGCCAGTGCCAGCACAACAAAGACATGAATGCCTGCATGAGTACTGAGGTAGACTATTGTCTTGTAGTTCTTCCCAAAGAACCCTTAGCAGAGTGAGACTAGAGGCTCAGCTGTCCATGGTTTCTAGATTTCAAGTGGACTTCATGATTAAGTCAGGTGCCAAGGCACTGATCAATACCAGGACTGAAATAGTTAAGGGCGCTTTCCCTCAGTTCAGGAAACCTCGGTGGGTTTGACTTGCTACAATATGAAGAGCATCTGAGCAAGGCATTTTCAGGACCTGAGTACTGAACCTGCATGCCACTTAGCTTGGCAGTATTGCACTGCTCGAGCGAAAAAATATCTGCACTTGGAATGAATGCAGACCGTGCCTCTCCGCAGAGGCCAGCTCTTGCAGCCCGGTAACTGAGGCATGGGTTTAAGTGTACAAGCAAAGGAAAAGGCACTCTCCTAAGAGAGCGTTTCTAATGGTTCAGGTCAGCTTTCTTTTAATTAGCTGCAGGTGCAGGTACGAAATCTACAGATGGTGGTATGTAATGTGAGGGATGTAATAAAAAAAACAGGCTGGTGCAAACCACACCACAGACACATGTGCAAACATCTCTTTCTTGTAATTGTTTTGGTATGACTGGGAGTGAGTCAGCCTCGCTGTTTTGTGGTGATTCCAGAACACAGAAGGAGGCGAGTCAGCCAGCATCTAACGATGAGTGGTTGCCTCCTTCTTTAACAGCTGACATCAACAGGATCAGAAGCATTAGAATCAATGCCTGTACATCTGTAAAAGAAACAAAGTCATTTCTTATACCACAGTTACATTCTCTTATCCACCTTAGGTTATCCAGCCAACCACAACAAATATTTGTAAACATTACTTTTTTAATGGAAGTATTGGAGAAGTGTGGGGTTTCTATAGGAAAGGATACGTCTTGTAACCGGATGATCTTCACTATTTACAGCGGTGCTGCTGATCATCTTTCTTAAAGTATTAATAGAAAACATTAGATCATAACAAATAATACATCTAGAGGCAATGCAGTCAAAATGCCACGATCAAGTCACCTACAGTGTCTTATTTTCTTGTTTATTTTTTGACACTGACAGGTTCGTCCGTGATGAGTAGCAGCACAAGCTACTAGCTTTGTGGTACTGAAACCGACGGGGTAGCATATTGCCGTTTGTCAAAAGACTTTGCAGGAAGAGGGGAGGGGAAGGGAATATTGGTGTGAGACCAGAACTAATTTCCTGATATTTCTGGGACAAGGAAATGCAGTTTCACTGACCAAATTGGTTGGTTAGGCAATCAGTCTGCACGACGCAGCTTTAGTCTGCTACCCACCACCACCAAGGCGTTGGTGAGGTTCTAGTCACTGCTTTTTTTCTGATAGGTCCAAGCAGCAAAATAAAAGCCAAATAAGCATTAACCCAGTGCTTGATGGCCTTTGGATTTAGGACTGAAATTTTCAGTAGAACAGCATCAGCAAATAAAAACCACAATGGTGTTTCACTTCCTTCTTCATCTCACAACTTTTTTTCAGATGAATAAACGCATCTCAACCTAGCTGCCAAACAGTTGTAGAAACTTAAAAATTAGTATAAAGCAACAACAACAAAACCACTGCAGATATAAAATGGCAGTGTTGCAAGGTACACTATATTGCCACAAGACATTCACACCTAATTAACAGGCAGCAGCAGCCTTGGCTTGTTTTGTTTTTCCAACTGAATCTGGCCATTTGCATGAAGGGCAGTTTTTCTCCCTTGACAGCATCTGTCACAGCCTCCACTGTTCTTCACTTAAGCTCTTTGAGAGTCTTAAAAGAAAACATTAATCAACAACATGATGCCACCAGCCTAATTTATCCCTCCTGCTAATGTTCCCAAGACAGCAGCAGGGTTTTGCACATAGGCATCAAGCAGAAAGGAGATACACTGACCAAGGGTACAAAACCAGCTCTGTTTGTATTGACCAGCTTTGCTAGCACAAGCTTATGGGATAAGCTTTGATACAGCATACAACTCTTTCGTATGTAACTCAGAATTTCTAGCTTTCAGAATATTAATTAATGTTGCTATGAACTAGGGAAGGAAGGAGAGGTTCTTTTCAGTTCTTTTCCCCTTCCCTCTATTTATAAGAGAAATAAACTTCTGTATTTTTAGCAGAGATGTACAAACATCAGCTGTAAATCCCAGTGAAAAGCCATGCCTGTCACCCAGAATTTCAGTTCTTATCCTGTCTCCAGCACTTATCCCTTTGGCAAGCCTCAGCCTTACTGTTACGCAGTAAAGCTAACACAGTTCTTTTATCTTTTGACAAAAATTTTATTATATTTTTACCCTTGTTGTAAATCACCAGCTCACACCAGCTACTCTGAGAGTTGTAGCTGCTGCCTTGTAAGCAGGCTGATCAATAATTTACAGCCACAGCCACACAGTAAGCAGTTGTAGAAGGACGAGGTGCAGCAGGCAGCATTTCTACCTGACTGCAGGGCAGAGAGCCTCTGCAGCCATGCAGGTGCATCATCAGCAAATAATTGCTTGTCCCTTGTAAGCACATGTATGGAAATGGTGGGATGAGGACCTACACCACGCCTGCCTTTTGGTGCCTGCTGTTCCTTGGTATTGATGGCACCTTTTTCCTTTCACTCCCTGATGTGGTTATGATTGTACTTACGCTGAAGGAAGAAATCATTTTGGCTTGGCGGCCCACCTGAGGGGCACACACAGGAATTGCCCCACCTCAGCAGTCACAAAGCAGCTGCTGTGGCATGGTCACGTTTTGTCACAACCTACTGGTTTATTTTTGCCTGGACTCTTCAAACCTACCCATTGGTTTCAATACACGTGTGCTCTTCCCCAAGCTTTTTACCAAACTCAGCAGAGACTTACAGTGGATTTAGAAACATTTCTGTGGTTTCTTACGGAACTGAGCTGAGAGAATTTCTTGAGAAAGCACAAGGCAGTCCAGGTTCATTTATATCTCAGTCCACATTCAGATCTGTTATTGTCATCACATAAAGTCTATTTCTAACAAAGCTTGGCAGCAGGAAAGTTTCATGTGGCTTTGAACAGCATTGCCAACTTTCCACATCATCCCAAAAGCAACAGATAAATGGAGAGAAACAGCTATAATGCAGTTCCCGGTCACAGGTCACTTAGGACGAAGGGACAGAACTGAACACTCCTTGTCTTCCAGAAAAGTCACGATCAGCCACTCAATTCTGAGATTATTTCTGCTGCCTTTTTCAGTTCAATGACAACTGCACTGGTAGCTCCTGTGAGCATGGAGGGAATAAATAAAATATTTAGGTCTTGGCCCTCGATATCTTTTTTCAGTAAGGGCATTCTTTCTTCCCAAAAGTGAAGAAACTATGAATAGAAAGGTGTGATTGAGACAGCAGTCCTTATATTTAGCAGAGACATGGGCTTCTAAAGGAATCATCAAAGGGCACGATCACAAAAACTGCCAGAAAAGAAGGTCAAGACAGATCACAGCTCAGTGCACTGTACTCAAGGAATACCCTAATAACTAAATACTCCCACCAGTATGCAACACGTGGACCCCTAGTATCCTTAACCTGAATGGTGCTGACTAGGTAACTGGCTAATAAAGTGCATGGCTTTATTGGGAGTATTCTTTGAAAGTGATAGCCTACCCAGCAATGGCAGCAGCAGGTCTGCATTTCAGTGTTACCGACATTGTGTCTTATAGACTGTAACCAGTCTTCGAGAGCCATTGGAAATGTGTTTCTTTTTCTCTACTCTTTTAACACATTTCTATGGAAGGTTGCTAACACCTCCAACTGTAAAATGAAGGGGAAAGATTGCAGCGTGCTTAGCATTCTGAACTTGCATTGCTGGGATGGTATCTCATATCCTGAAATACAATCCGCAGTAGGCCATAAAATATTAACGGTGCTCAAGTTGTGGCCAGTACTACTTTGCAGAAGCAGTTCCCAGTGGCAGAATGCTCCCTGAAAGGTCATTAACACAACACAAAGGTCATTAATACAGCAGCCACCATGAGAACTGGCCTATTATTAACAGCACTAACCAGCCCTAAGCAAGCCTCTGTTGCTCCTATTTCTCGCCTCTGCAGTGGCACCAGACAGTAAGGAAACCACTTCACTGCTGCAGTCGGTAAGGCCGCATGCATTGCAGGAAGGAGCTGCACCACCACAAACAACATCATTTAACTCGTTTGGTGCTGTGCCACTCTGTGCCAAGAGCAATAGCCTCTGGTATAATTTGCAGGAGCTCGTGACCTAACATTACCTTCTGCAAACTGAAGCTCCCACGGTGACATCAATGGGGATTTTACCAAAGTAACTCACACCGAGGATGGAACAAAAAGAAACAGCCAGGAAAAAAACATTATGAAACAGAAATTCAGCCCCTTGGAGACTATTTATTTCCTTCATCCTTCCTCACACAGCATTTTCAGCACTGGGTATCACACCATCAAGCTCCAAACCACATGCCCTTAGCTCTGTCCTGGTGCTTGGGTAAGCCCCATCCTGCTCCTCGTCCCGAGCCCCACTCCCTGCCCACTCACACGACATGTGTGGGTGATGGTCCCGCTCTCCTCTACTGATATTCCCATCTTGGCCCAGTCCTCTGTGAGAGGTGTGTTGATGCAGCTTTTCCTGTACAAAATAGTGGAGCAAGGGGGAGGAAAGCTGGATTCATTAAAATTTCCATTTCAATGAGTCTGGCAGAGCTTCAGCTCATTTTCTTGAAAATGATTACACGGGAGGCTCAACACCGATGACTTCATGGGTCTTTTTATAAAGCAGCATTACGAGGGTGGATGGACAGAAACAGCTGCAGAACTGCCCCGGCTCTGGCAGAGGTGCCCTGTGCGCAGTGGCCTTCAGCAAGCCACCACCGCCAAGACGGCAGCAGCAAGACCCACGGCCTGCCCCACTGAGCAGTGCACAGTGGCATCGGCGTTGTGCTGGAAGCACTCGTTTTGAGGGAAGGAGATACCTTATCCTGGAGTCTGGAAGCCTCTCACAACGTATCTTGCTGTGCCTGAGCATGTGCTTGGCTTGTGCTTGTTACAGCAAGTTTGCTGCAGGGTGGGATGGTCCAACGCAGCCCCTTCACAGGCTGAAAATAAAGCATAACAGGCAGGGTTACAGGAGGCTCAGACACTTTGCTCCGCAGTACATCACCTTCTGTGCTAGCACTGTGCTGTGAAGACTCTAAGATTACTCTCATGGAAGTGTTTTAACCCACAGAGTTCTGAGCAATGCATATGGAACAAATATTTTTGTTTGCTCAATTTTTTTCCATTAAATTGAAGCAAATAATTTTCTAGTTTGAATGGAGACATTCCTACAATGAAACTGTACTTAAAGCTATCAAAGCCTGTCTGATAAAAAAAAAAAAAAAAACACATCTCTTTCACCACCTACAAATATAGGAAAACATTGATTTCAAATTTACTAAAGGACTTTTTGAAGAGAGCAAACACAAGATAGACCAAAACAATTTTCACACACCAAGTGCCTTGAGAACATTCACCATGCTGCCAGCGGTGACATCCATCTTCCAGGGAGGCTTGTGTTACCCTCACTTCCAAAGTTGATCAAGTGTCTCATTGCCAGCGACACCAGTGCCACAGATCAGGGCCTAACTGGGGAGCGGGGCCGAGCCCCCATGCGCTGCATTGCTCACCAGCTGCACCCAGCAGTGAGGCTGCCAGGAAAAACGTCCATGAAACCGCTGTGCAGCTGTCCTCGATCACAGCTCATCCTGAGACACAAAGCTAACGTGAGTGAAGGGTGGCTGGTCCTCCAGACAGATCGTTACATTACTCCGTGACATTGTAAGCATTTGTTTGGACTAAGAGGTGCCCTGGTTTTTAGCAGCGCATTCAAGTGATGATTTAGAGGAAAGATGATAGCCTACAAAAATGGGCTGGCACACGGGAGACCGGGCAGGGCGAGCAGTTTTTGTTGCACAAGGTTGGGAGGTGCGAGGAGAGAAGAGGCAGGTGACGAGGTGAAACAGAGCAAGCATGGACCTGACGCCTGGCAGGGGTGGGGAGCTCCCTGCTGAGGAAGGCAGCGGATGCCCGTAGCTTACGGCATTGCAAAGAAAGCATGGAGGAGTCCATGGAAGAGAGATCTGCTGAGCAGTTGCACAGCAGCAACGTGCATGCGGCCATGGATGCACGTTCCTGCAAGGGGAAAGAGCTGAAGGTGAGCGTGGTCTGCCCAAGCCCTGCCATGAGGGAGGGGTTCAGCACGGAGCAGAATCTGCACCCCAAACACTTGAGGAAGGTGAAAAGCTGAAAACGCAGCTGAACTGAGGGAAAGGGATTTCTTTTGGCGGCAGGACAATCTTGAAGCACCTTTGGGCACCTTGTGTACAGCTCAATTCCCTTCAAAAATGCTTCCAGTTCGAAGCTTTTTTTTTATTCCAGCAATAACAAGGAGGATCCTGCCCCCACCTGGCCTTGCTGGAAGGAAGCAGCCTAGGAGGAAACAGAGCAGCAGCAGCTACAGAAACCCTGCACAGTGGCTTTGGAACCAGAGCACGGGGCAGGATGCAAACACCAGTGTGTGGAAACATCCAATAATTCTGGGTTTGACTGGCAGAAAACCTGAGGTAGTGGTGATCTTCTGGAGCAGCTCCAGCCACACTGATGTGTGTCTGTGGGGTGCAGATGGGTCCATCCGTGCCATGTGAGGGGAACAGCAGGAAGGAAGGACAGTCCCCTCCATAGTCTTGCCCATCACCAAAAAACAATAGCAGCAGCGGTTGTGCCTCCATAAACCTCTACCACACCACAGTCTGCATTACTTTTTCAGGGTGGCAGAAACATATTACTGACCTGCAAAACTGAGGCATCACCTTCGAACAAGGCACCCACAGGACAGACAGTGCAGGGATTCACCATGCATGGGGAACTTGGTTTGCCGCTGCCAGCACCACAAAGAGTTCCCATACCCCAAAGGCTCGGGTGGGACAGCTTGGAGGCCACTTCACATCCACATCTTGCATACACTAGAGAAGAATTAACTTCAAAATTAGTTGCTCAAAAGCTTTGTAGTTTGCACAACGTTTCTGTTTTGCAGTGGATGAAAAGGTTTACAACTGGTGGCCAAGGCATGCTGCGCAAAACCAGTTGTTCTCTTGCAGAAGCAATAGCGTAGGATCATTTTTATGCTGAGGAGCAGAGGCGATGAGCAGCACGTAAAGGTCTGAGGCCCTGTAAAAAGCTGCAGGAACAATTTTGTGCATGCTGTTAGCCATGAACAGGCACAAGCAGGACACAAGTGGCAATTCATGACTTTATTAACTCACAACAGTCTTGATTTCTCTCTCATGCATCTGGTTTACATGCCAGGGAGAGAAGATTCAAAGTTAATAAACAAACGTGCTTTGGAAAGCACATTTCTCCTAGTATGTTAACATACTCTTAACAAAACTGCTCCTTCTCCTCACTCTGTTTCTTGAGACATGTTTTGAAAAATTCTGGATGAATAATACCTAAATTCTTATGAAGATTCACGCATCAAGTAATTTTAAGATGTTTAATTTAGCATCAACATTCAGTGTGAATATTACAGCACCTGTGGCATGTTGGAGCAAAAAAGATTTGAGATTTGAGCTTGTCCTTTACCTGCTGACAGGAGCACACTGCTTACAGGAATCTGCAGCCAAGGATGGCACCCAGCACTCAAATACATTGTCAAAAACATTGTTTCAAAAATGAACACTTCTTAATCTAGGAAACAGTTGGGTGTAGTACATTGTATAGAACCAAGTGTTGTCTAAAAGAACAACAAAATCCATATTGCAACAGTCTGCAGCAGCAAGGGCAGACTTGCTGGCTCGAACCAAAGATGCTCCCCCCCAGTGTCCACAAGACAGCTCACAGCATTAATTTCCCTTCACTGAAAGGGCTCCTTGTGGCAGGAGGCTTGGTGCAGGACATGAGCTGGGAGGTTACGGCCTGTCTGGAAGTGAGCGCTGTGCAAGCTGCATGCTGCTGGGCCAGCCACCCAGCACTGGGCAGCCAGCATCACAGCAGGGGGATCAGGCATGTCCCAGCCACGGCTACCCATGGGGTTGCAGCAGTGCTCACCTACTGCTGCAGGCAGGAGCAGCTACACTGGCTAAACACGCTGTGCTCCGCCAAAGCCAAAATCATACTCCAAATCCAAAATCTCATATATGTAATCATTCGTGCATATGTATGTAAATACACACTGGAAAAATGGTCCAACCTGCTCTGAGAATGGTATGGGCAGTCTAAGAGGAAGAGGGGAGTTATCCATCCAACTTCATACAAACAGGTTTATTGGTTGTTCATACAGCTCTAATATGCATCCATTAATTCCTGTTTTAAAGCTATACATACAGGTTATCTTGGGGTGTCTGCTGGGATCCAACAGTACAAGGACCTCAAAAGCAAGTCTTCAACAGTACCAGTATTTATACTAAATCTTTATTTATGTACAAAGAATTTAGACAACATGTTGTTATTCCAAGCTCTGGATCTCTTCGCGTGACCCCCAATAGTTTGCCTACACGTATATGTACACACACATTTGGAAAAAATGCCTTCCAGTTCTGAAGAATCAGGGGCAAACAGCAAGACAGAACAAAGTTAGTATCAACTCTCAGGGCGTTACCTGTTCTCTAGTTTTGCATCTAATTCAACGTCACGTTAAAAACTGTTACATACTCAGACCATCAGTGCACACTGTGCAGTAAGAGTAATGCCATGACTTGTGATTTTAAAAGTGGTAATGGGATCTAAAAGATGTTTTAATTTAAAAAAAGACAATTAAAGAGAACACAGCAGCCTTTATGTTTCATACCGTCAAGAAAAAAAAAAAAGAGCCAAAAAGTAATAGAATTTTCTATTAAAAGTCTAATTACACGTTCATACTAAAGATGTTAGCAAGGCTCATTGCAGCAGGCCTGCTCTACGCAGGATGCTCAGCTGTAGGGTGCAGAAATAAAGTGATCGGAGTTCAGCAGTGGCAGACAAGTTTTTGTGTGCAGTTAACACGAATCAAGGAGTTTAACACCAACAGACACAGGAACAAAACCCTTCTGAAATACTTACTTGTATATATTTTATGGACTAATGTGGCAACCTATAGACTAAGATTAGACAGCACCAAGGGCACTCGAGGCAGCCAAGGGGCACAGGGCCTCGAGGAGTGATCAGTTCAGAAGAACTCTGTTCTAAACCTGACTAAAATAAGCATCTCAAAGATACTTTTTAATTTTTATTTTAATCCTGCAATCTGACTGGATTCAAAAGAAGAGAGGAGTGCTGTTGTCAGAGAAGCTGTAGCAAAGCCAAGAGCTGAGTTAAGAGGAGAAGAAAGAGCAGGACATCGGCAGGGGCAGGACGTGCTGAAGACCGAGAGCAGCCGGAGGGCAGCAGCACGTCGCTGGAGGAAACCAGCTCCAGCGGGACCAGCCACGAGGACCGGGGACCAACCGCGCAGGGAGCATTTCCCATCCATCACCCCACCGTAGCAGAGGCTCCACGCACTCACTGTGTGCCTCGGAACTCGGTGAGCATCTGCCTGTGCATTACTTAAATCAACAGAAAACTTACTCTGCCAGAGCACTGTCGCATGGATGCAAGGACGGGGCAGTTACAGGTAGAGCAACAAGTCCAAAATCAGCCGCCTTGCAAAAAGATTGAATTCCAGCTTCAGAGCTGACCAGCAACATATCTTGGGTGCAGTCACATGCCTTTTTTTGTTGTTCGTTTTTTTTTTGCTTTTTAAAGCAGCTTCAGTTTCACCTCTTTTGCTTTCTGAGCAGTTACCTGTAACCCCTCAGCACTCGCAAGGCTACAAATACCAGCGTGTGACACCACGTACACTACTGGGACTTTGTATTCTCTAAAGGAAAAGAGCACTTTGCCATTAATTTCATTTCCCATTCTATTTAAAACCAGCAGACACATACTTCTTACCAATCAACCTCCCAACAGAAACCTCATCACCACAGCTTTGGCAGAACAGTGCCTCGTATTCCCGTACTGCCTGGACAAGCCCTTACCCTGGGTGGGAAATCATAGGTTTGCTCTGAAGGGTTTCTGGGCAACACACACAAAAGGTGCAATGCAAACAGCAAACATTTGACAGGCAAAGTAATCAATATCGGTAGTTTTTCAAAGAGCAGCAGTTCTGAAGTTACAAACAAACATGTACGTACAATTGTACACAGCCCCTTATTCGTCACCCCTTAGACAAAAGTTGTGTTTGTTTCACCTCCTGGAACAAAACTTAAAAGAACTCGATAAGCTCCCTCTAACTACATGGAAATCAGGTTTTAAAAGCCAGGAAAGATAGAAGGGGGGTAAGGGGAAAATAATTCAAGGAATGTTCTGGTAAAGCTTCAGAAAAAGTTAGGCAAGAGAATCATAATTGAACTTTATTATAATAAACAGCTTAATGAAGTTTTAGCCAAATTACTGTAATAAACATGCTTAAATTTAAGACACAGAAGTGCTCAAGCCAGGACAAGCCAGCCCGTAAGTCCTCACATTAATCTGAAGCAGTAATTTTGTGTGTTCTGGAGTGAAATTTTATTGCAGCATTAGAGTTAGCCACGTATTTTATCATTTCTTTTAGAAAGAAGACAAGCTTTTAGAAAGAGACATACAAAATACAAGTGATCAAAATAAATACGACCCTGGACACATCATTAATGCATATACATATGGGTGTTACTTGCATTAAAAAAAAAAAAAAAAAAACAGACTAGAATGCAACGACACCATTAGTATACTAATCTGAGAAGTTTACTTTCTACTCAGAGTTACAGGTTTAGTGTTGGAGATCAGAATTATGCCCCAGTATCTGGGCACTGGAGCTGCAGGAGTAAAGGCTGTGACAAAGAAGGGGAACAGCAGCTGAGGGCTCGCTCCAAACACCAGCACGAGCTGGGTCTGTGTAGCACGGACAGTTTGCCCGGGCTCGGCTGCCACTCCTCTGCGCTGGCTCTCGAATTCATCAGCCATAGAAATGCTCAAGCTTTCCAAACCGAGTTTGTTTTGTTTTGTTTCTCTTTGCAGGAGACTACATCTTTTCTTGGCCACCTCTTCTGCCCTCCCTAGTGCTTGATATTGGAAATATTTAGAGAAGAGTAACGCTCAGCTAATGATTTACAAAGAGTGAATTATACCCTTCAAGGTAAAGCAGCATCTTCTGTATTAATTCAGTACTAGCCAAGCCTTCCAATTTTACAAGTAAGAAAACCTTATAAAAAAAAAAAAAAAAGAAAGAAAAGAAAACCACCCAACTTACAGTTCTACTCACAAGAAGTCTGGCCTAAAAGGCTAGAGAAAGGTACATGGATATGATCCTCTCAGGAATAAAGGCCTATCTGACATGAAGAAAATTTTCAAAAACGTTTCTGTACAATATAAAAATTAACCAGTAAAATCCTAGTAAGGCAAGAAGACAATTTCTGCTTATGATTCTAAAGAACGTTGTAAAAAAAGTTAGTATCAACCACTTACAAGTTCTCAGTGTTCTACATTTAATACACTCACTGCAATGATACTCAAGTTACTGATAACACGTCGTGACTGCGTGCACAGGCGTTTTCCTTTCTTACTGCCGTTCTGCACAACATCACGACTCCTGTCCCATAACTCTCAACGATGCGCCACTTAAAGGCTTAACGTTACATTCATTTGAATTACCCCAAACCATTTTTCAGACATAAGCAGTCTGGGAGTAGCAAAGTTAATGTTTTATTCATCAATTAAAAAGGAACTACTTCAATGAGGATGTTTACGAGAGCAAGTTTTCTTGGATTAACTTCTTTAAACACAGCTCCTTGAAAAAACTCGGATACAAGGACAGATTTGGTATTTCAAGCTAGCCACGTGAAGCCTGATAAATGGGAAAGTGCTTGGAATGGAGAGGATAGAAAGCTTCAAGAACTAAAAGATCAATTCATCACACATCATGTTAAAATCTGTGTGCAGAGAGGGGAGGAACACTCATTTACAAACATCAGATGCTTTCCTAGAGATACATACATTTATTCTAAGGAAAACTGAAATTTTAGAACACAGGAAAATAAAAAAAAAAAACTGGTCAGTAAATGAGTTTTAGGCACTTGGGCTGCATAGGCTGTAGTGGGTGCCTGTCAGATACGGCTAGCGCTTACAGGCACGTATCTAGGAACATACCTCGTAATGCATAGGAAAACAGCTATTAAGCCTCTCTGGGAAAATAAAAATAAAAAATGAGGTTAAGTAGGTCTCTGTTAAGATTTTCCAAGTTCTGTGTTCCAGTTCTCCTCACAATTAAGATCTATGTAATTTTCAGACCGCAGAGACAACACTGAACACAGCGAATCACCAACTTTATTATTTACTAAACCAAAAGAAACATTGTGATGTTTGAGCACTGAAATACAGCCTACTGCCAGTAAAGTGTCCTTCGACAGCAGCAGCTCAAATAACTGTTTTTGAAAGACGCCTCCCTACCTCCCTTCTTCTGGGTAACATGCTAAGAATGAATTACATGAAGAACAAAAGGAAAGTAATTTTAAGTTTTAGCTGAAAGCAAGACAACACAACACAGAGGGTGAAAACACAGGAGCGATACAAATCGAGGTCATGACTCACGTGAAGACAATCGCTTCTAAACAACAGAGAGGAGCTGTTCACAGCACTGATGCAAAGTTAACTTGCTTTTCTATGGACAGAGTTGTGCAAAAACCCATAAACTGTCCTCCAGGGAAAAGAAAAAAGCTGTGAACAAGAAGCACATATAAAAGGGCTGATCAGAGTTCAAAAGTTTGTCTGCTCTTCCGCAACTCTACTGCGTGACTGAATTTTAAAATATTTTTAACACTACTCAGAAGGCAGGGTGCAAAGGAAAAGACCATCACAGCCCGAACACTACCACGAGGGTGCACACTTGTACGTATTCTTCTAATGTTCTTCTCTCAGTATCCGAGTAAATGCACTTGTTCTCATGAGGAGCCTTCTGGCAGAGGGATTTTTCTATAAGAACTTTCACAGTGACACCTGGATGCAACTACTTTGCTTTCGCTACACTTTCAGCGAGATCACAACAACCACTTGGTGTGCAAGTTGGAATTGCCCCTCTGCTCACCAAGAGGTGACACAGTGCTGCCCAGCTACCACAAAACCCTCCTTACAGACTGCTACTCTGCACTTACGAAGGCCTGCCTTTGCTTCCTAGGCCTTGGTCGAGAATGCTACAGGCACGCGATGCTTGCGGAAGCACTGCCACCTCTGGATTCTAGCTGCTGAGCAGCAATCTTCCCCCATAACACTGTGGCATCAGAAATAGAAAAGAAGCCTCATCGCTGTACGTGATACAGCACACGCTTTCGCGGTTGGGTTAAGGCTTGTTGCTCGCCATCCAGCACTTCACTTGCTGGATGACAAGCTCGCTAGGGCACAGAAACCACTGTCACAACAGGCAGAGTTCATGTGTGCAGTCACTCCCAACTCCCTGCTAGGGTCGGTTGCCACCTGTGACAGAGGTGAAGCACACTGTGCAGCGCCTCAGAGGCCACAGAAAGTGGAAGTGGCCAGGATACTGAGAAGGAAAAGGGGAGTCAGGGTAAATGGAAGATGTCTGGCCGCAACATAAGGTTCACCTGGAAAAAAACACCGTGCTTTCATTATACAGATGCAGCCCTATTAATGTAAGTCGGGGGAGCAAGCAGCGCATTCCAGCAAGAAGTAGCTATCAGAAAACTGCTCCGTGCATTCCCTCCATTAACAGGAAGAACTCATCTTAAACCAAACCAGAAAAGCCGACACAATACAGATTCAGGCAAGAGTGTAGTGTACAGTGCTTGCTTAAAGACAATAAAGCAAAATACTTGAAAGGCATGGAAGGCAAGACATAAGACTCAAAAACCAGACACTTCAGTTTATAAGCATGTCTGCTTTTTCTTTAAGACTAGAAAATGTACAATTCCATTTTATACGCAGGAGTGCACAGAGCTTGTTTCTTGAAGATACTATCAGATAAACGGAGAACGTCGTCTTTGCATTAAGTTGTTCTTTCTTCAGACATTTATACATTTGCAATACACCAGTTACATACCAATATCTATGTGCATGCACCATAAATATATGCATGTACACATTAAAATGTATCACAACGACAGCAGGTTCCCTAGCCAGTGAGCATCATAGAGAGATACCAAAAATAGATTAAAAAGTTAAATTCTTTACCTGCCTTTGTTAAATACAGCCTTTTGAAATCGCCTCCCTTTTTTTCCCCCAAATTCACAACATGATCCCCAGTGAAGCAGGCAAATGGGAAAGCAGGTGTGCTGTCTGGGTAATCCCATAACCAAAGATGGGCACTTCAGAAAGCTCTATCTAAGCTTATTTTAAAAACCGCATTTCCATCCTTTTCAGTTGGCATGAGCTAAGGAAGGGAAAGACATTTTAAACAGTTTTATTTCATTTTACTATACTCTTCAAACATACACCTCCACCATACAAGCCCCCAGTTAAGGCTGCAGGTACTTCTACAATACTGGTAGATCTCAAGGCACCCAGCTGCCATCCCACCGAAAAGCCTGCGTCCCACAGGGTGGTAATTCCGAGCCACCCCAGTACAGACTACAGCCACAAAGGATAAGCACATCGTGTTTGACACCTCCTTGTAACTCACCTGGGGACCATGCAAGGGAAGCACCGCCCTGGAACTTCTGTGGGAGCATGATCAAGGGGTCACTCGCAGCTTTTCCAGCAGTGCGGTCTGCTCTGCTCCCCGACCCCAGCCCCGTTCCAACCGTTGCGTACACACAGATACACATTTGATGCTATCAAAGAGAGTGTGCCTCCTCCTCTGAAAAACACTTCCTACAGAGTGTGACTAGGTTTGTAAGATTCCAGTGGGACTTTTAAATATACTTTTGTCTCTCTTCTTTGGTTAAGGAAAGGAAAAAAAAAAAGATGACATTTTTCCCTTTATGAGAGCTAAAGGTATTTCTACAAGACTTTGCAGCACATGTTCTCATTTGTGATTCAAACAAGTAAAGCAGTAGCATAGGACAGCATGACATGCACTTTTTGGAATCATCTAATCCAACGATGACTACAATTAAAAAAAAAAAAAAAACTGTTTTGTTTTCAGCTCTTTGGCAAATTTTTACTGTTTGCCAATACTGTAATTTGAAGGTGAATCCACATGCCCCAACCCATTATGAAAAATCTGACTGAAAAATCACGTGAGAAACAAGCAATTTTCTTTAGAGAGAGCTTGCTTAATAAAGCTGTGGTGAGCCAACTGCCTGGTGGACAGTACAGCCATACAGATAGAAAGGAAAGGAAGCTGTGACACACTGGCAATGGCAGGTATTAGTACTGTCGACATACTGATTCAGCTTTACACACTGGTCTGAACAGATTGCAATCAACCTAAACTGAGGTATAAATATACACAAATATGTACAGTACACATACAGGAAAATATTTTTGCATTTGTAACATCAGTAAGTTTAAAAATACTGGAAAGTTGGTATCTATGCCATTGATTTGTTTGCTAATTTACTGGAATAATGAAGCCACATCTTCGACTAGAGAGGACTACAATGTAATAATAAAATCCCAAATTCAAAGTTCCTTCCTCTCGCTTCATCTTCACCACACTCAGCGCCAGACTGTTCTGAGTGGCTGTATCTTGAACAGAAGGTTGATCACAGCTTTTGCAGGCATCTCCAGAGGGAAACAACCAGGAAAACAACCTTGAGCCAGCAACTGCACCTTTCTTATCGCTGAACGGTCTTAATTGATATACGTGTGTGTGTATCTACGTAGAAAATAAAGTTGAAATCAGTCCGTTATAAATACATCTAACCCAGTAATTCTGCCACTGTGAGGGTAATCACGGGTACAGCTCTTTTCAAGCTATGTCTGTGCAAAGGGGTCATTAAAAATCATCTGATCTTAAGTCTTGACATCATCCATTCGAGTCCTTGGCAGAGTCTGTAAACAAAAGAGATAACTGTTAAGGAATACATGCACTCCTCAGGGCAACCTCAAAGATGATTAATTCCATAGCACCACTTTGTATGAACAATTAAATTCTTCCTGAGAACTCTAATTCTGACTGAAGTTATCATTTCCAGAAACAATTCACTCTTTTTAGATCTTACTATGCAATGTATGGGTGAGAGACTTCAGCTCGTAAAGACGTGCACTGAAGTTATCTCTAATTGCAATTATTCTAATAAACCAAGAAAAACTGTAGGTTGTTCCCACCTCCAACCCAGTCAGGCCCATTAGGCCCCTGTCATTTAAAACCACACTTCTGTGTGCGTGCGTCCCGACTGCAGATTTCCTGTAAAAGTTGCTTTTCAGATCACTCCAAGTCAGTATGTTCTGAAAGCAAAAATTTACATGACCACTGACAGGGGAGCAATGTGTTAAAACCAATTGCCACAGAGAAAACACCAACATCATTCAAGACTCCTCTCCTACAGAGGAGAGTAACTCTTACCCCTCTCCAGTTAGAGCACAGCAGGCCTGGATGTGCCACTGGTGATCCTTAATTGAAGTCAGTTTCAGAAACTGGGAGATTTCAGCCACTGTCATACACTCTTTAACATCTTGCTTGTTAGCAAAGATCAGCAGACCTGCTTTCTTTAAGTCCTTGGGAGAAAGGAAAAAGGTGATTACAAATCTGCCCTTGGAGACAAAAGATGTGACAGCAAACCAGTGCACTGTAAGCCCTAGCGAAAATCCTAGCCCGGTGCAGGCTGACTAGCATTTAACTTCAAGAAATCTTTTCATCTGGCAGACCAAACGTCCAGATTTTGCCTAAAACTACCTACACTATTGCATTGTCCTCCACGAGGACCAGGGCACCCCGTATCTCTGTCACGAGCAGTTACATCATCAGCCACCCGCTTCAGAGTCAAGGCCTCCTGCTAACCCTCCCCATGCAGAGCACTCCTGCCTTGACATCCAGAGCAGCCACGCTGCCTTCCCGTGCCTGGCTGCCGTACGAGCCGTGTTCTCACACCTACCCCACTTCTACGTATGTGCACGCTGTGAGAGGGGTCTCGCATCACACGAGCAGCCTGTGCCGCAGTTCTTACGGGGGGCAAACCCCTGAAGCTCCGCAGCACCGGGAGAGCCTTGCCCAGCCACCCTCTGCCAGGGAAATCCCACCCGGTAAGAAGCCCTGAGACTGCCACTGACAGTAAAGCAAGCTGCAGCACTTATTTTATTTCTAGGATGCTCGAGGTTTGTGGGAAACCATCACTTACACTTCTTTGGAGTCAAAGGAGAGGCATCTACACGAACAAGCACAGTACGATGATTGTCTTAATAAGGCTTTTACAGTATTTAGAACATCACTACTAACAACTCAGAGAAGAGCAACTCTCAGGCCAGGCTTATCTTATCTCAAGCTGCTTGGAATTACACTAGTACAGACAGACACTGCTGAAAATCTGTCCCTCTCGAAGTAACGGGGTCTTCCCAGAAAGCCGCCCACTGAGATTCCCTCCCATAAGGCACGCTGATTCCTACAAGCAGTCACATCAATTCCCATGTGATCCTCTGGTTCAGAAAGAGCTGGGACTGACCTGGCAAGTCAATTTTGCCTTAACAAAAATCCAGTTGAACTCATTAGCAAAAATGAAAGCTTCGCAAAGACTGCAAGGAGAAGCTGTTTGAAATAAGTATTTGATTTTCATTTCAGCTTGTATGTGTCGCTGTTCTCTTTGAGTGTCACAGCAACTGGAGGGTTAGCAGAATGCACTGAAAGCACGCTGCTGCAAGACAACAGGTGCGTTTTCTGTTAGATGGCTGCTTTGTGGGTGCAGTAGTCTCCTAACATAAAGCAAGGGCGTTCATACTGCTGGGAGCTCAGGCTTCCCTCATCTCAAATACAGTTCATTAACAGCTTCTGCACCCTCACTTGCAGATTCCAAAACAGAGCATGCCGATTTTGTTTAGCTGCTGCAACAGACTAAAGAGTACGGCTGAGAAATTCTAATTATGACAGCAGCAGACTCGATGGCAGCAGTCCCCGTGCCACGTGCAGTACTCCAGCAGAACCAAGAGAGCCACAGCTACAGGCCTGGGGCTGCTCCTCACGTCTGCTTTCACAACTGTTTCTGCCCCAGCTGCTGATCCGAGCTGCTGAAACCAAAACTCCGTAAATGGCCACGTGACTGCAGCGCTAGCACAAGGATGGCCCTGAAGGAGAGAAACGCGACCCAAGGCAGCAGGACCTTGCAGCAGCCAAGCCTACACAAGCTCACACTCCACCACAAGCAAGACAGCCTGGCCTGTCCTCCTCCCTGCGCGCCCAGCTTTCCTGGGAGTCCGGTTTACTTCATTAGAACATATCTATGGATCCCTGCTGAGCAGGGACTATAGTTTAAATATAGATGTAGTATTTTGGGATGTAACGCCATCAAGTCTGTGCACTTCTTCGTATTCTGACACTTAGGTTTGGGAGCTCAGCGTCCTCAGTGTCAGCTCATACCAACTGACCCAGTTTGCACTAAACTTATCTTACATGTCACAGCAGAAGTCCAGCTTATGTAGACACATCTCCAGCAAAGCTCCAGCCTCTGGTCCTGCTGCCCCTTCCAGGCGGATTACTCAGTTACCGCGTTCCCACTGAGTGTCTGTGTGTTTCAGGTCGTGCCATAGATGCCCCCTGGCTTACAGGGTAGCGCAGTACTTTAGGATCAGGAACAGTTCAGTTTCAGACCTAACACAGCGCTCAGTTTTAAAGAGGGTCTTTACAAGTTAACAGATCTTACTCACTCTGTAAGTTCAAGCAGATGTAGACCGACAGCTACTGTGGATTGCTCAGTTACGCTAAGAGCTTATTCCATGCATTTTGCCTTTATCTTTATTCTGCAATTATCCCAACTACTGTTTGGTTATTCTTGCAGTTCTCCCCTAAGCTTTCAGCCACAGGGACAAGCCTAAAGGCACAGCCTGGCAACCCGTCTTTAGCAGCTGCCACCTGGAGGGCTACAAGACTTACGCTGACAAACACCAAAATCATTTATAGGTCCTAGCTTCTGTTTTCTGAAGCACTCAGAACTCATAAATCTACCTTTATAATAAATTAATACCAAAAGACTGATCTCCCAAAAATTTATTGGGAGCTTCACAAAAGACAGAGCCTCTAGCAGGAACAAGAGGGAGCTGACAGCACTGCCGGCAGCTGGGAATGTCTCTGTTAATGTCTGCGCTGGATTTCAGTGGAGGCCTCTGTCCACGCTGGGCTGTCTCCTGCCAGCAGCTATTCTCACAGCTCCTGTGACAGTGTTTCCTCATCCAAACATTACACAAAAGTATTAAATCAAAGAAAACACGGGGTCTACTCACCTCATGTGCTAACATTTTATACAGTTCTTCTTTAGTCACAGAAATTCTCTCTCTGTCTGTGCTGTCCACAACAACTATTACAAACTTCAAAAAGCCAAAAGTTATTAGTCAGCATTTCACAGAACATACTGTTTCCTCCCGGCCACGCATGCTTACACAGAACAGATAACTGCTCCCATCAGATTATCCAGACAGCTAGCTGGATTATCAGGTATCACCTCGCTCCAGATACACCTCTCCCAGCCAGAGCAGCGTTACCCGCAGCACCTGCGTGCTGTGCTTTGCATACAAAGTGGCTCTGACACCTCTTTACTGAGCTCCATTTTCAAGTGGAAGATGTCTACTGAGAGCAAGGGTTTGTCTGTAATCCCAGATCTGGTTTTGCTCTTTGCTTAGCGTAAAGAGGCAGCACACAGATGCCTCAAACAATTGGTTACTTCCTTAAAAAGGTAAAGTATACCAGCTCCCTCCCTTCCTCTCAAACTCTAACATGCAAGCAGGTATTTTCAAGAGATTTAAGAAAAAAAAACTTCATGCTTCAAGAGCATACACGCAAATACATGTCACAGTGTCTTGCAGTGAAGCACAGGAAGCCAAAGATTATAAAAATTAACCTTTTTGAAAAAAACATCAAAACCACAACTGGTATCATGTAGGAAATCTTGACTCGAAGCATGGTTTTAATCAAGCTCGGCATGTGTGCCGCAGCTCTCTCACTGACAGTTCTCAAAACTCCTGAGGGTTCTTGAGTGAACTGATCAGGGGAGCCTGCAAGACAGAGCTCCCGGGTTTGGAGGAAAACCTCTGGGACTTTCAGGCTCGCCCGTGCAGGGTTACACAAGTTTTAAAGCAGCTGCTACGGAGATACAGCCACTAGGAACCCGCACACATGGGGACCTGCAAGAGCAAGTCAAACCAGCACCTGCCCCACGGCCACGGACCCCCAGACACAGGACCCTTACTAACGGTTTCTACCTGCAACCCCAAATGACACACCCGATGTAAGAAGTCGGCTGGCCAAGGTGACTTTAAATCAAAGGCTCGGAGCACAGCTTCCCCCCGGCGCAGCCTCGGGCAGGTTCTCTCCTCCCCCAGCAGCTGCTCCAAGCCCGGCAGCAGGGCTGCGGCGCTCACCTCAGTGTTTGTGTAGTAGGTGTTCCACGAGGACCGCAGAGACTCCTGCCCTCCGATATCCCACATCAGGAAGCGCGTGTTGTTGACCACGATCTCCTCCACGTTGCTGCCTATCGTCGGCGAGGTGTGCACCACTTCGTTCATGGAGCTGCAGGGAGAGGGATCAGCGCTGTCAGCGTCGGCAGCCTGCCGGCGTCACCGAGTGCAGCAGGTCCGCGCCGAGACCCGCTGCTGTAAACAGCGCAGCCGGCGGGTGTTCCAGGGCAGAAAGCTCAACGGGGGGTTTGAGCAGCCACCCCTAATGCAGCCAGTAGGGACAAGGTGGGAGAAGGATAAAATTAACAACAAAGGAGGCCTACAGAACAATGAAATTACGAAGCTGAGAGAGCATCTGTGAACAAAACTAGATTATAACTAATCAGAAATCATAGAGCTGAGGGAGTGTTTGCTTCAGAAACTTCTAAGCAGCCCTCTGCTCTTTTTCCAGGCACTCTCCCTTGGGGAGAGCAATGCTGCTGTTAAAGGTGTCACATCCGTTGTTTTAGAGATGCTTAGTGCAACTTGGGCCTCAAGACAACCAGTCTCACATGCACAGCGATAACCAGACGCGTACCCTGGATACTCCTGAAATTCAAACTGTTTAAACTTTACTTCTGGGATGTACAAAAAAAATTGAAAGCAGCTTCAAGGGAGAAAGGCAACCACTCTGAAAGAATTTAATTACTTTTTCTTCTGACAATCATGATACATTTTTTCATTTCATGTGGTTGTTTTTAAATGCTTTAGCAGAACTTATAGTTAGAGGCAGCCATCTGAGACTGGGAACAGTGCTGGGTTATTGATGAGGACACAGCTAACGGAGGGATAAAGGGACGGCCCAGTATGCTGACAAGGAATCCCAGCATCAGATAACAAGGTACCTGCTCACCACACACGTCTGGGGGAAGCCACCATAAAGGCAAAGAGAAGGGTTAGGAGGAGAAAGAACCTTGAATTAAGGAAAACAGTGCTGCAACGAGATGTCTCTGGCTGACTTAATATTCAAAAAACAGGTTTTAGCAGAGTTCTTTCAACGCTTGGAAAAGGCACACCATGGATCCCCTTCCCCTGGCTGAGCCTGCAGTCCTTCACACTCCAGCTGCGGGCAGCTCTCTGCGACACGAGAGGTGGATTTCCTTCCCTCCTCCCTGCTGAAACAAGGTTAGCAGGAAGCTTAATGGCATTTCTAGACACCAGAACACCAAATCCCGCTCCTGCCAAGGCGGGAGGGAGATCTGAGCATGAGAACGGGAAGAAATGAAGCGTCTGCAGGGCTGCTGCCACGATCTGCTGGAGGAATCGATGCTCCGGTGTGCTGCGACCCTCCGCAACGCCAGGCACCGGTCAGTGCGCCGGGACACTGCCGCTGGCCATCTCTGCCTGCCTGCCCTGAAAGTTAAACACTCAGTCTTGCTCAGAACACTCGTCTGCCACGAAGGAATTGTAAAAGAAAAAATACGATGCGCAAGGACTCTTTTAGGATTGTTTTAGGCAGAGTCGAGCGGGAGGAACAGAAGGCTGTACTCATCCAGAGCAGCGCTTTGCATCCCCTTCCCCTTCAGCGAGGGAGAAGGGGAAGTCCTGCAACACGACGAGGGTAGAAAGGAAAAGGAGGCACAGAGACACCCGCTGTGCAAAAGGGAAAAGAAAACACTGAGACTGCAGAAATAAGAAGATGAAAAGAATCATGAGACATTTGTGGAGGAAGTGAAAGGACAGGCAGCTTTAAAACACACCAAGGATGGCCCTCATCGCAGCAGTTAGTATTCTTCAAAAGATTCCACTTTATCTTTTTTTTTTTATTAAAAAATTCTGTCACTCAGCTTGATTACCACAACCACCTTCATCTTCTCACTGTTTCGTATAGGCTGCAAATAGCACCCAGGTTTCACATTTCACAAGGACAAAAGCTGATCATCATTTGTCAAAAGAAATATTCAAACCCACGACATTTTAAAGCACATTTTGACTTCGGGCTTGGACCAGGGTGGCTGTATCACTTAACAGGAGTCACCTCTGAGACGGAGCCGGGAGCACTCCCAGCACCGCGCTGCCTCGCGTGAGAAGAGGCCAGCCTGCTCCTGTTGCAGACAGACCTTGAGCCGCCTGTCCCGCCGAGCAGCCTCCGAGCCCGGGGACAGATCTGCAGCCCTTTATCAGGCCGCTGGGGAGGACCAGCGATACGAAGCTGGTGCACGTTCCACGTAAATCGCCAGCGAGGTTAAGGCAAGACAAACACAAGGAAGCACCACCGCCAACGGCGGCACCGCTTGACCAGCGACCAGTCTGCCAGCGGCTCAAACCCAGCCCGGAGCCGCAGCCAGCAGAGCGCACCGTGGCGGCAGGGCACGAGATCGGGCCTCATCGCTCGCTGCTCACCGTTTGTGCAATGGCTACACGCTGCGGCACAGATCAGCGCAGCAGCACCGTCCCGCGGCTAACCCTCAGTGCAATGGCGTTTCACGCAGCTGGCGGACAGCCTGCGCCGTGACACCAAAGGCATTCAGTGCAGCAGCGATGTGATCCGACCAACAGAAGCTCTCAGCAGAACCTTATCCACACATCAGCAGAACGCAGGCCTGCCCAAACTCCGACACACGCCTTGGCCATCGCCACCTGTAGCCGCCAGCAGTTCCCAGCACCCCGCTCTCCGAGTCGGAAGGAACGGGGAAGGCAGCGAGAACGCGGCAAAGCAACAAGGAATGGGGGAAGGCAGCGAGAACGCGGCAAAGCAACGTGCTAACGCACGCCTCGAAACGCACAGCGCGTCGCCCGCGGCTCATACTTACAACTGATAAAGAATGGTCGTTTTTCCTGCGTTATCCAGGCCGACAATGATTACTTTGTGCTCTGAAATGAAAACATGACCGGTAAGTCACAGAGTTAACTGTGCTGTCACAACAACGGCCGCGTTATGAGACAAGGTTCACGCTGCGCTGCCGACAGGTCTCTAGGCCAGCCCACAGTTCAGGTGCCGCAGTTCTCAGGCTGTACCTAGAAGTTTGTCTGTGGACACGCACAAACCACGTGCTGCTCTGAGCAGGCACGCAGCTGTCATTGTCCCCTGTCTGCGCACCCACAGGAACAACTCCTAAGAGATTACACTCGGATTTTTCCTTCTCTGAGCTGCTAGAGCACCCTGTCTGAAGCTTCTGCACACCGTAACAGACTGCATCCCCCCAGCTACAGCGGCTCTCCAGGACACGCACGCGTTTCCAAGGCCGCACTGTTATCACGGCCAGCAGGCTCCCAGTCTCTGCTCGAGCAGGAGTTAAGCACACAACAACGCTGCCTCGCGCTGCCCGCTCTAGCCTGCGTTGCGCAGCTCTTCCTTGCGCAAACCGCACTGACTTCAGTGGGGCCGTTCATGCCAGCAGGGGGTTTTCTTCCCCTCCCCAGGGGTCCACAAGGGCACCAGGAAGGCACTGCACGTCTGCCCAGCCTTCAGATCAGTTCTGGTGCCAGCAAGGTACCCTCGCATTGACTCGCTGCAGATGAGACGGGGAGGGGCCAGGGGCCAGGTAAGTCAATTCAGGTTGAATAACTTTGCATTACAGCACAATACTGTAAACATTTCTGCCTACCTGGCCCCGCAAAGCCAAGAACTTTTGTTCTGTGTGTGCTGCTGCCAGCACAGTGGATGTTAGGCAACAGCTGGAACGGGAGATGACAAAAACACGTCCCTGTCTGCGCTAAACGAGAGCGGGCGTAAAGCGGGACGCTCAGCACGCGTGTGCGTTGCGGCTCACTCAAAAGCAAGTTCAAAAGGCTTTATAAACCCGGCTGACACCACCAGTAAAGCCTCACGGCCGGCAGACGGGCGTTACAAACACCAAGCCACAACGTTCACTCCTTAAACTTCCGACCCTACTCCTTGAACTCGCCATGTCGTCAGGCACCGCGGCTTACGCCTTAAGCCCACTGCCTGCCCCCGCCGCAGACGGCGAGGAGCGGCCGCCCGGCTGCACCCCTTCCAGGAGGGAAACACCGCCCCGCACCTCGCCCGGGGCCCGATCCCCCCCGCCAAGGGCCGCCAGCAGGCAGCGGGCCCCGGCG
>VXAV01003048.1:0-32873 GCA_013399715.1 Alectura lathami | reverse complement strand
GGGACGGTGCGGGCTGCGGGGCCGGCCGGGCTCCTGGCGAGCGCGAGCGGCTCCTGCCTTTGGAGCGCGGGGCCTTTGGAACCGCGGCGCAAGTGGTTACGGCTGCGTCGGCCGGCGATGCTTTGGCCTTCAGTGAGGCGCCAGGTTGGGTGCAAATTTGAGCAGCGTGTTGGCGGCACTCGTACGCACATTTGTCAGAATGCTGCCCACAGAGCGTGAGACGGGGCTCGCAGCTTTTAGAGGTGCCTTTGTTTTAAACAGCGCTGGCAGGCCTGATAAAGAAAACACACCTGCGGTTATCGGAAGAAGGGGTTCAGCTCCGCTGGCTTCCTGGAAGAAATGCGGTCTTGTGACAAAAACTGAGGCTGCTGGGAAGCCTGGGCTGTGAGTGGAAAAGGCACCTCCAGTTCTCAGAACCCGAGGACTTCAGGGCTTTCTCACCCCGGTCCTGCGATGCGCTGCTTTGGCTGGGGCCGTGTGGCCAGGGGCAGCTCGGCCTCGGGCCGTCCCAGCCGGGTGGATGGGGAAGGCCCTCGGGCTTGACGCGTTTACCTGGCACATCGGCTCACCTCTGCCGAGCTTATTTGCTGCCCAGCGTTCTCCATTATCCTTCCATGTGGTGTCTGGTCCTGCCTCTGTCCAGAACACTCCTTCCTTACTTTGCATCAAAGCTTTTTTTTGCTTCTAGTTCCTTCTGGAAGCTTTAATTTGATGTTGGCTCCTTGCTTTTCCAGGCAGCCTGAAACCTCTTGGCAAACAATCACGGGCAGGCTGGGAAGAAAGCATCTCTCCCAGGAGGAAGGCTACCCGTCCTGCGCAGTTTTCACCCTGCGTGAACTTAGAGAGTTGACTTTTAACCTTGGACATGATGAGCAGTGTGATGCTGGAAAAGCAGCAGCGCTTTCCCACGTGGAGGTGCAGCGCCCAAACACGCCTTCGTGCCCTTCAGCCGCTGAAGTCACCAAGAGCCAGCTCCTCCTCTTACAGAAGGGACGGACATCAGAGCACAGTGGCTTCGTTTCGGGGAAGGTGGAAGGGAAACTGAGGCACACAGCAAGAGCCACTCCCCGTGCTGGGGCGGCGGGCGCAGGGTGGGCCGCACCCAGCGGCTCAGCGCAGCGGCTCCTCCGGTGTGGCACTTGGCGTGGGCGCGGCGTTGGGCCTGCAGCCACCCCCTTCTGCTGTGCCTCCGCCGAGAGTCCCAGGCGCACGCGGTGGATTTCTGGTCGCCGACCTGGTGCAAACACCGAGTGATTCTGAAACCCGGGGCCTGGCACCAGGGGTAGGAGGGTGCGGCAGAACTTGCACAGCTATGCAGGAGGGGAGCAAACTTCAGTCATACTGAACCTGTGAACAGAACGGCACTGGGCTTTTTGCCCGCAGGTACTTTTTCTTGTTAGGCGCCGCGACTTTGTGAAGCAATGTCTGACAAGCTGGATGCTGTATCTGGTAGCACCAGTGCCCTGGGTCCTGGCGCACAACCCACCTGCCAGCAGCTTCTCTGTAGCCAACAGCTGCAAAAGCAGAGCAGTGTTTTTAGAGGATGAGGGATTACATGGTGCACTTCAGGACTAGGAAGCTGTCGCTAAGATTTCAGCCCTGCTTCCCTCACAGTTCAGCCGTAGTTTAGGACACCGGCATGGCAGCCTGGTTCGACTTGATCGTACCGCTGCTGTGCTGCGTGGCGATCTACCGTCCGGCTGCCACCCCCGGTGGGAGCTTTCGAGGAAGTACTGCAGTCGGCACGGCCTGCAGTGAATACAGTTAACGATTTCCTCCTGGAAGTGCAGAAAGCCTTTGTCAGGCAGCGTACGTTTTGCTCCAGGCAGGGAGTGCGTCACTCGCATGCCTCTGTGCTGCAGGACGGCGCTGCCTGCCCGCGGTGCGCGCTCACCAGCAGAGGGGACATGCTGTCCGTGCAGAAGACAGCAGAACACGGGCAGGATTTGTGGCTCACAAGCCTTTAATGTTTAGGATCAGACGAAAACACACAAAATGTATTTTTGCTCTTTATTAAACAGCTTTGATTAGAACTCACATGCCTGCATCTAATTTGGAACAGTTAGACAAGGTGATTCCATATACGAATGCATAAAACCCCGCACGGTCATAGTTACTTGAAGCCGATTCCCATCCTAAGCACAGGGCTTACCTGGTTCGTGTATTTCTGTCCACAGAAGGCAGGCTCCGAACGAACGGCTGCCACGCTGGCACGGAGCTGCGTCCTGCCAGCGCCAGCCAGCGCGGGGAGACGCGGGGAGCACTCGGCGCCCGCTCCAGCGGCAGCGAGGAGCAGCAGGTGGGTGCCAAAGGCAGGCCAGCAGCGGAGCACCCTGCCGGGCTCCGCGCTGTTCTGTGCTTCCGCACAGCTGCCGGGCCTGGTCTGAAAGCACAGCGCTGCAGGTTTTCTGGGTGTTGGGTTGCTGCCTGCTCACTTGGAAGAAAAAACGTCTGCTTGCTTCCCTGGGGAGCAACTCCAAAAGAGAACTCGCCCCATACTTGCACTGCCATGATTGCTTTCAGGTTCAACTAAAGGTAGCACCTTCCAGTGCTTTCTTGTTTTCAACCAGTATTCGGTTTTGCTTCAATTATTCCTTAATACCTCACATTATTCTGATCCTTGTTTCTTTCTAGGAACAAGTGTTAAATTACCGTGAGGTCACAGGGAGGACCAGTTCCAAAGACCATTAGCGTTCGTGAGCACCCTTCAGCTGAGCGTTGGGCTGAAGGATCCTGTTTCCCGATGGAGCACTGAGATGTTGCACAGAGCTCTGTACTCTGAGCAGAGAGCTTTGGAAATAAACATCACTCATCTCACAGAGCAGATGCATGTCTTGCTTCAGAACCTCATTAATTTTGACTAAAAACGCTGCCATGCGCTGCCAGAAGCTATCGCCAAACAATAAAGACGCCGCAGCGTGCTGAGCTGCTTCTGTAAGTGCCTCCTTGGGGCATTTTCCCAGTCTTGAGTGCTGGACACAAAGAGACTCAGACGACTGTTAAACGCTGTTCGTAGTTTCTGATTTATTGTAGAAAAGTTATTGTAATGCAGTTCGGTTTTGTACATCTAAATTCCATAAACAAACCCATAGAAATGAGGACACTACCAGCATGCAGTCTGCATTTTCTTTTTTAAATGATTCTGATCACAAAAATAACAACACTTCTTCTTTGAAAGCCACTAAAAGCAGAGGGAGAGCAAAGCATGCAACACTGTACACAGTTGCATAGTATATTTTACCCAGCATGCCTTGTAGAATGCTACACATACAGTATCTATAGAAGTAAAACCAGAAAGGGGCAAATCAGCAGAAAACAGGAACTCGTGGGGCTCATTTGAGGTAAAGGCAGCGGTGTCTTACACAGCGACTCCGAACTGGCTCCCGGTGAGGCTGGAGGCAGCGCTGCCGAGCTGTCACTGGCAGCCAGTTTGGGTGAGAAATTCATTTTCTGGGAACTGAAGAGCCCAGTGTCCGCAGGCTGCAGTTTGAGTGGTTGTTCTCATCTGTCTCTGCCCCTCTGTTTCTCACGCACACGTACCACTGCACTGCCTGATTCTCGCCCCGTGCGATCCTTGTGCGGCCCACTGACCTCGTCTGCACGAGAGGAGGATCAGGCCTGCTTCCAACACCAGCAATCCCTGGGCCTGGGCACGCACCCCGACCTTGCTGTCCTTTCGGTTTAAATTCTCGGCGGCCTCAGCGGAGGGTCAGGGTGCACCCGCCCGCAGCACCCGCAGTGGAACCTTCCTCTCCCCCGCTCCCCGTCCCGGTGCGCAGCGGCGTGCGCTGTTACCGCCCCAGGAACTCGCTGGGGAATTTCCTTCCAGACCCCGGGCTGCTGATGTCGTGGTGCCTCGTCCATCAGCCACGGGCCCAGATCTGCACAGTGAGTTGGGAGTTTGCTTGTACTTACGGAATCTCAGTTTTGAGGAGGAGATTGGCAGCAATGAATGCAGAGGACTTTGTAATTCTAAAAGGTTCTGTCTTCATCAGTTAGGATGGGAGGAGTAGAAGTTATTGAAAAATCAAGTCACATGCGCAAAATGCAAGGCCTTAGAAATAAATGGGAGTATCAGGCAACAACTGATCAAAAATGCAATAAATCCATTAATGCTGGATCAAAATATCTACCCACTTTTTCAAAAATACAATGCCAAATGCAGCAGTGGAACTACTGTGAATTTGTGCTGTTACAAATGTGCTTCTTCTCCCCTGCTCTGTTTCACGATTGGCAAAACCTGTTCTTCTGCGCTGTACTGTACAAGGCCTTTTCTCGCCGTGTTGATTCTCTCCTGCTTACACAGAGTAGAAGGAGCACCAGAGGGGACTCCGGCACTGTTTTGCATTTCAGGAAACACTTGTAAGGCATGTGAGAAGCGGCGTGTGACATCTGTGGTCACACCGTGCAAACCCTGTCAGACCGGACAGCAGTGACCGCCGTGACCAGCAGCAGGTGCCTGCAGGACCCAGTGCCGGCAGCAGCTCGCTGCCAAGCACGCCAGGGCAACAGGCAAGTCCAGAGGCACCACTGGGAGCAAGCCAGCGCTGCTCCCAGCTTCACCACGTCCCAAGGAATTCGCTACGAATCCTAAAAGGAACGACACACTCCTACCACTGGCTCAAAACAATTCCTACCTTCTCCCAGACTTTCTACATGGATTCACCTGGAATGTTTCTCTGGACTTCTTACGTGGATTGTGCGTCAGGAAGCAGATCTTTGTCTCCAGCTTAACAAAAGTTTTGACACTAAGTCGAATCTTCAGCTCTCCTCCAGGTTAGCACCGTACATACCTACGTCAACATTATTACCATGACCCTTTACTTTTAAGGACAGACCTTATATAAAATGGACTGGCCTCGAGTAACAACCCAACAAAGGCTCTTCACACAACTGCAGCTGACAAAACACACTCTTCTGGCATCATTTTTCCCCCGCAGTTAAAGCTGGCTGCATTACAGCACCTTGCAGCCCTGTTGCTCTTTGGAGAAGTCACGCTGGGAGCAACGGGAGGAAACTGGGCCAGAAGGCAGCCGAGCCCCTGAACCTCACCCTGCCCTCACAAGCTGGGGTATATGACCCACCTTTAAAGGAATGATTTTTAGGACTGAAAACAGGTTTGTGCACGTGGTGTCTTACACGATAGGCATCTTTTTTTTTTTTTTTCTTCATGGTCTCTAATTACTTTTCTTTAAAAATGGAATCAAGGACAGGCTTCACAAGCACTGACCTTGGAAAACACAAGATACTGGCGGCACATTTCATATATTAACACAAAAATGACTGGTGAAAGCCCTAGTTACTTAAGTGAGCAGCTGCAAGGTATTAGCAGTATTATTATGAGCATGGTAGAGTAGCATCAGAAAAGATAAAGGGATTTTGGGAGGCTTCAGAGGAGACCACAGTGGTGAGACCCAGCTGAACTCGGCAGCTCCGCAGTCAGGCTGAACGGCAGCGCAAGGGCCCACACGCATCCCGAGTAACTGCCGCCATCCCCTCTCTCCCACAGCCCCCATTCCTCCTCTGATGTCGACTCTCACAAGTCTGCGTTCAACGTTATGTTAAAAGCAAGGGCCACGAAAGATTCAAACCCAACTTTCAACTTCAGGAAAAGCGTTTAAACGTGGAGAAAAACAGGGCAACGTTCTGTCTGCTCCAGGAGCTGCTCTTGCTCACCGGGCGCGCGAGCCAGGCACCACCGGGCTGCCCGGTAAAACCAGGTGCGGGGCTGTTCTCAAGGAGAGGAACTGACTTTTCACCAGATGGAATGTTTAGAAAACGATCACAGAATTTGGCCCCCTGCTTATAAACTAAAATTTTGTACAGAACAGCTTTAACTGTGTTCTTTAAGTAGCAATTTCATAGTCTGCCACTGTGAAACGCTGCCAGATGTGAGCTGCACACCCCATGGATGAACGTTCAGCTACGCAGCTGGCAGGAGAACCCGCAGATCTGCTAAATGCAACTTGCCAGAAAGGAAATACTTTAAATTAGGAATTTAGCAATTAATTGTCTTTGAAGCGGCTTCAAGATTCTTGAAATATTTTGTTAATTCATCCCCAAACGTATGAATGCACTGACACATGCTGTCTTTGGCTATTAAGACAGTCATGGCACCTTTATGGGCTGAACTTCATTAATCCCAAAGTGTCCTGATGGAAAAACAGGTAACAAAAAGCCATCCGCGTTCCTAAATCCTCTGTGTGAGCCAGACCTGAGGAACAGAACCCCGATCTTCACTGTAACAGTAATTTAACAGTAAGAAGTGGCATGAGGACTGGAAAACCAGCCGTGTCCACTGAGGAATACATGAACTCCACAACTTTATAACGTGCCACCGCGTCATGAATCCCAACCCAGCGGGCCAGCACTGCTGAGTTCTCAGACAGCTACCATGAGCTGACATTCCTGATCAGCACTGCAGCTTTACCGACTGCCGTGCTTCCTACAAATAATTCAGGCTGAAAACACAAGAGTTCCAGCAGCTCGTACCTCGAACGAGCCAAGAACCTTCCAGCGTGTTGCGTGCGTTTGTACTGAAAGATCTGCCTCCAAAGAGCAGAGAGACACCAGGCCCGAGACCGGCTGGACCTGCCGTAACCGACTGCTGAGACTCAAATGGGACGGGCAGCGGGAGAGAGGAGGGCACAGCAGTTTCACACCGCAGCAAACCCAAAAGCCCAGAACACGGGAACCCCGCAGGCTCTCTGCAGACAAGGCACGGCCTCCCTCGCTGGCCCGCCTGTACCAGAACAGAGGGAGCGGTCTGCGCACTTCCGATGCTGCGGGAGCTGGAATTGATGCGTATGAGTCGTGCTGATCCTTCCCTTTCCTAGCGTGACGTGGAAGACTTCAAACAAGGCTCCAGAAGGCTCTAGAAAGAAATGCCATTCTTGTTCAGGCAATGAGAAAGCAGTAACCTTGTCAGCAGGAGGTACGTGCAGGTGCCTCGCAGCTCCCTGCCGTCAGAACGCAAATATCGCCAAGCAGCAAAATGACGCGGGCCCTGGTGCTACTGCAGAGGGAAGATAAACAGCTGCCTAACCTAGCTCGGTGCGTCTCAGGGCATCCTTTGCAGTTAGCACTTCAATGCACACAAACAAGAAACTTGTTAAAGCTTGTAGAAAAACGTTTTGCCTAACGCCTTCTTTCTCATGCAGGTATGTGTGCTGTACATGTAACAAAGATTTGTAAAAATTACTGTGCTGTAGCAGAAAGTATCAGAGGAGGCAGCTGAAGCTGCCACTCCCAGACCGGATCCTGCGGGGCCTTCTCAGCCTCAGCGCACTGTTGGCATCTGCAGGCACTCAGCTGGAGAAAGTCAGACAGGATCGGGTCTGCCGTGTCCATTCCTAGCTCTGGAACTCCAGTGGATGCGGGAATTTCAAATGTTCTCCTGGTAGTGGGCCTCTCCAGCCACCTGGTGATGCTCCAGGATGCCTTTGGGCAGAATTGTTTAAAAAATCAGCCGCGCGCCCGCGGTCGGTTAATGCTGCTGGGGACGCGCCTCGTTTCTGGCGGTCCCAGGTAGGAGATGAGTTACTTTTCTCGCTGCTGACATCAGGGACATAACCAGACTCGGTGGTGGTGGAAATATCAGTGCCCTCTGAAAGGAGCAGAAACCCAAATGTTCAGGAAATTCTCTTAGTGCTACATGCTTTTAAAGCCCACTTTTGGGAAGAAAATCAGCAGATACAAAAGTGACTGATCCTCATTTTTGAAAAAAAAGTTTTGACATGAACCTGCATAAAAAATGCACGTTCAGCAGAGTGCTGTCGATTTTAGAAAATGCATGCGGTGTGCAACCTTAGGAGTCTCTGCTTAAAGACATGAGCGTGTTGTACAAAACTGTCAACTGCGGAAGGTTTTTCAACCCTGTTGGATCTAAGGCTTCGCCGATAACGTAAGACGTAAAGTCTCACCACAGAAATTTACCTATTTAGAAAAATGAAGACTCAGGAGGTGGGCAGAAGTGATCACTAGGAAGTAAGGCAGCGATATCTCCAAGGATTTACCATAGCTCTTTGAAGTAAAAATGGCAGCTCTGCACGGGAGCGCTTTTTTTCTGATGCCCCATTTCTCTTGCAAGCTAATTTTGACCCACGTGGTTATTTTAATTTTTCACCATTTACAGATGTTTAACCCCACTCCTTCCCTCAGATTTCATCACTGGCATCCAGGCTGATGTTCTTCTGGAGGATTCTTGTGCGATGCTGGAATTTTCAGACATTCAAAGACGGATTTGGAGAGACGCAACAGACAGGTGCGCAGGGGTACTGGAGGGGAGGTACTCTACACACCGGGTAAGAAAAGCGTCTCATTTTCCATTTCAAAAGGCAGAATACTAAAAATGGGAGAATAACCCAGAAAAAACCAGTGCTCCATTTGGGGCTACTAGCTGTATTCAGGTAAACGAGGGAAAAAAAAAAAAAAAAAGACTATTCTCAGCCCCTAACCATAGAACCTACCCTGCAGCTTGTTCATCTTCCTGATTCTGTTTCCCCTTATCCTGCCGTGGTTCGTCGCTGCTGACCGCGGCACAAACCCCAGAACTGGCTCAACTAAAGAAATCATTTTGCTGCACCATTCGTGCCAGGTCTAAAACTAATTTCAGACTGGAAAGTATTTTGTCACTGCTGCAATAATTTGTGATTTTGGCACTCCCAACAGTTTACATTTGGTTTGTCTGAAACGGCCGTTCTGGAAGTGAGCAGTTAGAATAAAATGCCTTTGTTCTACCTCTAAAAGTAGGCTGAGCTTCCAGCAAACAAATACTGCTGCTGACTTTCCGGCTTCCAGTGGTTTGTAATTTTCAGATTTTTCATTTTTTTTTTTTTTTCCACTTGATTGCAACATGCTCAAGTTGACTTTCCAGTCAATTCACCCAAATTCCAACAGGAATTGGTTTATAAATTGGTTCCAACTGGAACTGGTCATTTGGAATTTCCAGCACAGGAAATTATAAGTGCCTTGATAAGTGCCCTAAATTACACACGGATGTGCCTAACATCTGATGACAAGAAACGGCACGGCTATAAATGTCAATGCTGTACTAACAACCAAAATACAATCTATATGGTCGGGCATAAACGTAAGGGCGTGGTCACTTTTTTTGTCCCCTACTGAACACCGAACGGCAGCAGACTGCAACCCCAGTGCAACCGCGTCACATCTGTCAAACCACGATGGAGTCTTCTTCCTAGCTACGTTATGGCAAGTTATCGACTGATGAATACGATTTTTCCCCGGGTTCCTGAACTCAAAGCCTGTGTCGCGAGTCATGGCTATATCCTCCAGGGGATCCTCGGTTCCTGTGGGGTTTATAAGTGTCCTGGTACGAGTCAGAGTACTCTTCTTCCACTAGAGGATAGTGGTCTCGGCTGTGTTGGGAACTGGAAGACAAGCGGTTCCTGCTCTTCCGAGCCCTTTCGTTGTGGTAGTTTTCATCTGAGGTCATGAGGCTTCGGCGCTCAACGGGGGAGTTCTCGGTGGAGTGGCTGCTGTGCCTCATCCGCTGGCTCTGCGAGTGTCAAAGAACCCAAGCGTTAGTACAGATCGAGGCTGGTCTGTGTCGTTAAGCTACTTTTGAAACTTATCCTGAGGTCTTTCAGAATCCATCCACTTTTGTGTAATTCATTTTAGATTAAAAACTGTGTGCTCACAGGAGTGGGTTACAAGAATAGTCTGGTTCCTCGAGCTGAAAGCAGACCAAACACGGTATTACAGCGTGCATCTTCTGGTGTTCACCCTGTCCAACGTTACAGGCCATTCAGCGTGAAAAGTGAGCTGATGTATTCAGCATTTATCACTTTTCTCTGATCATGAACTTAGGAACATTCATGCTTCTATTCTGCTTAGAAATAGTTCATCTCTGATTTTTGGATTTTTAGGAAACAGCTGAAGAGGGTTTTTTTTCCCTGTTGCTTTTAAAGGTGCAGCTCTCTGAGCCCTATTTACAAACCTGCAGAGGACCAGACCAGTGATGGGCAGCTAACCGGGCCGCTGAGGGGTGCCGAGAATGTTAACGGATTCTTCCAACTAAAATACAGTAAGTATTTTAAGTAAATTGACTGAAAATCTGTTACTAAGACAATTACAAGATTCAGCCTTTGCTATCCTCGTGTTCCCGTAACGATGCGTTAATTTGTCACATTAAAAAACAGGTTTGTACTTTTTTGCCAGTGAAGTAGCACAACAAGGGGGTGGCCTTCGCAGAGAAAGCATTTTGTCTGCTGCCGTCACACAGTAAGCCTCTGAGCAGCTCTGCCATCCACGCTCTCCAAACAAACCCAGCCAGTGCTTTCCTTCCTCTGCCCACAGCCCCACAGCTGCTGCTCCTGCCACTGCCCGCAGAGCGCTGCCGCGGCAGCCGCACCCCTGTGGCCTCAGGTCTGCAGGCACAGACGGCACCGCCCGCTCCTTGCCCTCGTGGAACTTCAGACACTGCTCCCTGCGCTCCCTGTGCTCTCCCGCCTTCCTCCTGTCGCTACGTCCTCTCTATGGCAACTGCTGGGGCGCACAATTTACCGCCAACAGCACGTCTGCCTGGGGAGGTAACCGTGCGGGCGGGTGCACGTCACAGCCCCGCGGATGGGACGGCCCGTCTCTGTGCGGATCGATGCTCCCAAGGTTACTCACGGAGAGCCCCACGCAGCGAGCCGACACAGGAAAGCTGCTGCTCCGCAAACGCGTGCTCTGTTACCAGGCAGCAACTTCCACCGTGCTACACCCAAGCTCTCCGAGTGGCATCACGTTTTAGCAGTGGCCGTATGTCCAAGTTCAGGAATTTTCTTCAGCAGTGAACCGTAACTCTGACTTGCTATGCTCATGCCCTCTGTCTTCCCTGTAGTGCAGGAAGGGCTCCTAAGTACCCTCAGAAGGGCTCGGGGAGGCGGCTGGAGGGGGCTGCTGCGCTCACCCTGCCGGTTCACACGCCAGTGAACTTCACCCCGATGACCTCCGTGAAGCCCAGAGACTTACGTTAAATCAGAAGTTTTGATTCACAGCAAACTAAACTCCGAGTCACAAGTAAGTGAAAAAAGACACTCCCGAGTCCTGGTGAGGTAAAACATGAGCAGGTCGCCCCAGCAAATCTGTCTGGGGTACGGCTGCTACGAAAAGCTGTGGGCTTTGGATGCGCAGTTCCCCACGGTATCAGGCCAGGAGGAGTCACCGGGCCATACACGTACGCATTCTGAATTTACCAGAAGCACCTAAGCTAGTTTAATTCCTAGGGTTTGTGCGAGTGCTTTCATCGCCAGCACCACACCTTTACGTTTACAGCTGATGCAAATGCTTCCGAAGGCCTGAATTAGTACAACTCCTGGAGGAGGACAAGCCCTGCAGGTGGTGGAAGCCTGCAAAATAACCACGTCAGAACCCCAGAGTTCTTTAAAGGGCCTGAACGCTCGCATGGCGCTGGAAGCCAAACCCTGCAGCCTGCGGTCGGGCATCATTCACTCAGGGAGAAATTTACCCCTCTGCAGAGAACTAGGGCCATTCAGGTCCCTGCAGCCTTCACAATTAGGGTGAAGTGGGGATTACGTGATGCATACCTTCAGCCAGCCCACTGCACAGGGGTGATTTTCATCTTCAGTGTGAGTTTTCCCTAAGTAAATGGAGCAACATTTCACAGTCACTGCTGGTGTCCATTGATCAGAGAGAAATAAATGCCTGAAAAAAATTCTGTGGATACACCCAGTTTTCAAAATGAAACTGAAGAGGTGAAAGTGCTACAGATGGTATTTTATTGTCATGGAGGGATGGAAAACTGAAATTTTAAGGCAAGTGAAAATGGAAACAACATTTCACATGTGCGCTTTATTAGTAACAGAACAGTGCTTGTGCATTCAGCCAGTCAGGAAACAGCGACTTACTGATCCTAATAAAATCAAGCACATCATTAGAAACGGGAGCAGCAAACACCATGCACCTCCAGCGAAGTGCCATTCACCCACAGAAAAAACAGCTTCGCATTAAGTGAAGACACTGAACAATGAGCCACTTCCTTCAGAAACGTTACCTGCTTCCAGACATTCTACAAGCAGAACAGAGGTTAAATTTGGCAGGTGATTCACTCATTAAACATGCTTTGCTCAGTCTGCTCTGGACATACATTATAAAGTGAGCACTCCTAAAAAGTCACACGCGCACACACACACACACACCACCTCCTGAAACTCTCAGACCTGAAAGCTCACTACAGTCCTGATCTTCTCAGGCATTCAGAGCTATTACTTCACAACATTCTCTGTTTTCAAACTTAGTAAAGCACGTACTTCTCATTAAGGACTATTTACATGCCACGTTTGAAGTTTCAAAGTTCAGCCGTTTTTGAGCTATCCCTGTGGAAAAAAATGGTCAGAATTTTTTTCAATGGGTAAAAGATGTACATCATCACACTCAAAGAACTCAAACGGTGAAGGCATTTGGCTGGTACAAGAGACAAGCATGGAAGTTTGTCACCCACATGTGAATGCTTTGTGAAGTTATGAGGGTAAAAAATGGGACATTCTGGAGGCCGCTCTGCACTCCCAGCTGCAGCAGCCTCAGCTCCGCTGCCGCGCTGCACCCTACACGCTCACTCTCGGTCTGAGAGGATCCCGTTTGCAATGGCACTTGTTCCAGATTTAAAAAATGCCATCTCGCAGCGCGGCGGTAACAGCACTGGGCGGTGCCACCTATGCCCTCTCGCGAGCGAGCTCCTAGCCCGATGCTGCATGGCCGCTTCATTTCCCACTACAGCACAGCAGCCCCAAGTGCCTCGGCCACAGCCGGCACTGCCTGCGGGCCTCCAGCCTGCGTTCTGGCTGCTGGCAGTGGCCAAACAGCGAGCAGGAACTGACGCAGCACATAAAAGTTACGCTATACACAATATGTTACACCATTTTCCCAGAGATTAAAAGAAAATATATACCTGACCTGCACTGCTGTTTGGGGCTGACATGTGTTTTCATACCTGCAGTCCAGAGATCGCAGCAGGGTACGGTGAAAGTGCGGTGGATCCTAAATTTCGGCCCAGCAGAGGAGTCATGGGTGTGCTACTGGTGGTGTGGGTAGCACGCCAGTACGCCTCCAGGTATTCTGCCAAGTGTTCGCAAGCATCTTCGAGCTGATTCTCATCCAAAATTACATCAAACATTTCCTGATCACGACAACAAAGTTTGGTTCATTACAATGTTACGGGTGAAGCGAGAGAGATTTCAACAAGTCTCATCATGCCAACCCTTCAAAATTAAACGAACAGCCACTGGAGCAGGGGAACTGCAAAGGAAAAGGACAGGGGCGGGCTCGCGTGGTGAGCAGAGCCAAAGCTCCCAGAAGTCACCGAGTCCCCCAGTGCGATCCACCCGATGCTGCACAGGGCCTGCCCCGCTCGAGGGCACAGGACTCCCTTCAGGAATTTAATCTGAGCCCACTGCAACTGAAGACAGGAGCTACAGCTCCCTGTCAGAACAGCACGGGGATGCTTTGCGCTGGCTTTGGACTCGAGCACGTTCTCACAGCCCAGCTGTGAACGCACTCCCGGAGCGAGCCGTGCCCCCAGCACAGGTTTTCATGCGGTGACCGCAGCGCCCGCCCCGCTGGCAGCAGGAATTCTGCCCAGGCACAGCGCTGCGCCTGCAGCCGCCTTCGCTGCTGCACAGTCCCACGGCTGCTCTCGGATCTGCGAGGCCGTGCAGGTAAGATCTCAGTCCCTGCGACCATTCACCCGGGGACAGAACTGAAGCATTAGTGCACATGCTGGTATTTTGCCTCAGGCCTCTTCACCGTGAAGTCCCAGGGGGGCTGTGTACAACAGGGGGGCTGTTTACCCCAGGGGGGCTGTTTACCCCAGGGGGGCTGTTTACTGGCGGGCACAGCAGGGAGTCAAAGCCGTGGGGCTTCTGCGCTACCCAGGCAGACAAAGGACAGCCTGCAGACTGCGAGTGCTCACAAGGAACTGCTGACAGCAAACCACCGCGAGCAGGGATCCTCAAGGAAAATACTAACATACGTTCAGCAGTGAAATTCTGTACCTCGTCTGTAACCTTAACTCTCACCGTAGCGGAAAAAAACTGCTGTGAAAATATCGTAAGAAGTGAAAAGGGCAGGTGGTGCAGGCGCTGGGAGAAGGCTGGCTGATGGTCTTAAACCACACAGCTCTGCGGCCACATGGCAGCTTCACGGTGTTCTGACAGCGACCTCGACTGAACGGGAGTTGGGGGAGAAGAACTTCTAACAGCTGCAGCAGGACGGCTAACTGGAAATGACGCTAGGAACAGCGAGGTGAGCCTCTCGGGCTGCCAGCTGAAGGTCACCTGGAGAAGCTGCAAAATGGGCAGGGTTTGGTTCCAGGGCTCTACAGTTTCACAGAGAAAATAAGCTAGAGAAAGCACTTAGGTTTTTTTCCTAACAGTTTTCCTCATAGCTAAACTACCTCTGTTCTATTTCTGTGTATCTAGGGGGAGTTAACAGGGGGTTATAAGAATCATTTAAGAAGATTCTTGTCTGTAAGGTTCAGGGAGTGAAGCAATCTCTTCCCAGTTCTCCTTGAAAGGCAGTTTATTCACCGCAGTGTTTTTTACCAGCTGCATAAAATATTTAATGTATAAGCACTTCAATGGTATTTCTTAAGTGATCTGCATTAATACAGGGATCCTTCCTGTCTCTCCAGGGAAGATAAAATCAGCAGCCTCTCTCTTCTGCTGTTTCTTGTGGTTTACTCTGCTGCCGTCGTAAAATGTTCTGAGTGCACTGCCCCGTGTCAGCAGCACAACATAAAACTGCTGTGGCCATGGAGGCAGCTCCTCACCCAGCGGAACGCAGGAGAAGCACGGACCAGGGACAGCAGCCCGGGCTCCGGGGCAGGGATGCCCCAACAGTCCCCTCTTAGCGCTGGCATCAATCCAAAAGTGCAGGGACAACGGCAGAGGAATGCGTACGGCCGGCACACTTAACGCTGCAGTTAGCCTTCCTCTGGGCCGCAGAATGTTCCTGCCCAACAGTCGGGCAGTGCTGGGCATGCTTAGCACTGGCTTGAGCAGCATCAGTGAAAGATTAGCAAGGAATTAATAATGAAAGCAGTTCCTGAACGCCAAAAAGAGAGCTATTTTTATAACGTCTAGACATACAGCACCATCTGATTACTTAAGACTGACTTGCAGCAAGTGAAAAAAGTGTGGCTTTTATGGCTTTCAAGTATCTCCACCTCAAACAAATACCCCTCTTGCAGGAATCTGCAAACCAGATGAAGCAGGTCACGGGGCAGAAGTCAGACAGTGATGTCCTTGGTCTTAGCTGCACACTTGTACTCTATTAAACCATGGATCAACTTAACTTTAACTTAAACTCAACCTCAAACCTGAACACTCACGAGCAAAAATGAACGCTTCCTGCCACGGTGAACACTAGCGCAGGAAAGCCCTGTTGGCTTCAGCATGGACTGTGGCTCACACTAAAATCATGCAAGTCTTCAGTGTGATTTCACAGCAGTTTCAGTGCCAGAGGCTTCTACCAGATAATCCGCACACGGCTTTAAAAAGCCACTAGCTAATTAAGGAAAATGCGCCTTCTAAATGACACAAGATTCCAGGTCCTGTCCTCATCTCCACAGCTGCCAGCTCCAGTGCTCCTGCAGGGGCCCATCTGCAGGACTAGCAGGTACAACGCGTGCACCGAACGTCCCAGCCCCTGGGCTGGAGCAGGGACATCTCCCTTCAAGTGCTCCAACTCAGGAATAACTTCCTTGAAACCAAACAGTGCGAAACTGATCCGAAGAGTGCTGCAGAAGGCTGTTGTGCAAGCCAGAGTAGAAAGCAGCCTCAGAGCAAGCACGGTTATGCCTGAGATCTGGACACCCAGAAATCTGGAAACACTTTTCTTATTCAGGTGGGGTCACCCTTTGTTCACTTGGGAAGAAAACAGAATTGCAGCACAGGGCGTTAAGGCAGAGCTCACGAGATCCTGATGGACAATCCCGGTGCTGTGATGCAAGGCGCAAGCTCCAACACGCGGCCCGCTGGCGCCCGCCGTGTATTTCAGCGAGCGCAGCTGTGGCCTCATTTCAGCTGCTGTGAGCAAACCCAAGCGGGGTAAGAGGAAACGACTGCATAAGAGAGCAAACGAGGCTGTGAAATACACACACGCTTCTCTGTGCAGGTGGAAAAAGAAATACACCCCTCAAAAGGTGAAGACTGGAAAACGCAGCGCTGCGTGCGAGCTCGCAGGGACGGCTCAGCGCAATGGCACAAGCTGCATTCAGACAGGTGCAGGTGCAACCCCACTCGCCTTGGCTCATGCCCATTAAGAGCGGGATGGCAGATGCTTTTATAGGAATTGTTCTGCACTACAGAGGAGTGTACAATACTGGTTCAGTTAACCCGAGTGGCTCACGGGAACTCTCTGTTGTCATCTTCAGACACAACAATCCAGTAGGGATTTAGGAAACCCTGGACAAAACCTGGGGGGACACGCAGGCCACACGCAGGGAGGCGGATGCCTCAAGGCTGCGTTCGACCTGACCTGCTGGTGTCACGTTCCGGCTGGCTCTGCGGCGCAAACAGCTGCGCCCACCTGCGGTCACCAGCTGCCATTTCTGACAGTGGACATCTGCAAGAGAGCCAGCAGGAGGGAGGCTGCTGAACCCACACCTGCAGGCACACAGCAGGCAGCCCAGGGCACAGGGCGCACGGCGAGGGCATTCAGCTGCAGAAATCAAGATACACCTGGGCTGACAGCATTCACTCACGAGCTGCTAGGTCAGTTTTGCCACACACGTCATTTTTGATCTGTCATCTTGCCAAGGGTAAAATCAACCCAGCTTTGGAGATAATCAGGAAGAAAGTATCCAACTTGTTTCTTCCTTAGCGATAAAAGCTGGCCTGGGGTTCAGACTGCAGGGCTGTCCAAGCTGCTCCATAGGGAAGTGGCAACATGAACTCAGCTATAATAAAGGACCGACACAGCAGGAATCTTTAAACTCCACACAGCACAAGTTCTTTAGCCTTTCTTCTGTACTTACTGGTGGGCATTGTGCAAGTTTATCAGCTGCCACCAACTGAACATTCAAGTGTTTACTTTGTGACTTTCCTCTAGATTTAATCAGTCGCTGCAAAACCTGATAGAGGAAAAGAGGAAAATGTGAGTTTAAGAATCACTTATCTCCACAAAGCTCAGACATGCCACTGGAGGATCACCAGGCTCAGAAGCTCTCTATTACGTTCAACAAAACGGATAAAACGCTGTCCTTGAACACAGACAGAGACCTTGCTGATAACCTCCCTTTCAAGCTGGGCACGGTTCCTTCTGCATCACATTTGATTCCCTGCAAGTATTTCAAAAACAGTGCCAATGGTGATTTTGCTTTATTTACTTTAAGTAATAGGTTATTTATGACAAATGTAATCTTCTAGAAGGCCACAAAAATATATACACACACACAGAGAATTACAGTGGAGTGCCTGCAGCACCGCAGCAGCAGCACGTTGTGTGGCAATAAAGCCAAGCCCTCATCTGCTCCAAGGCACATTTTGGGAACAGAAGGTATTTTACACACACAATCCATAGTCCTCTTTTTTTTTTTTTTTTTTGTTTTCTTCCACTACTAGAATTTCAGGGGCAGAGTAGTTAGAAAATCTAAATTACTTCCCTGAAAAGTCTCAAAGAACATTCCAGGACAATGGAACAACGGAGTGTTTTTTAAGTTGGAAGGAGCTCTAGGGGTCTCTGTGCCAGCCCCTCACTGAGGAAGGCCAGCTGGACCAGACTGCTCGGGCCTCGTCCAGCTGAGCTCTGAGCCCGGCCAAGGCATCCCACGACCTCTCTGGGCCAGGACGGACCCCCTGTGCTCACACAGCCCAGCACGTGGCTGGCGGCTCTGCTGCACGGGCGCGCTGTGTGCTCCTGCCCAGGCTGTCCACCAGGACCCCGGGTCCCTGGCCGCGGACTTTGGTACCTCCATGAACTCTGCCTGCACTCCACCTCATCACCCGGGTAACAGCAAGGACACTGGGCTGTGCTGGCCCCAGTCAGACCCCGGGTGGCACCACGGGTAACCAGGAGCCAGTGGACCTTGTGCCTCTGAAGAGCATCCTGGGCGCAGCAGCCTGCTCAGCCTTCAGCACTTCTGATGGTCCGCACTGCACAGCTCAGCGATTTGCCTACAGGCGACCACGTCAAAGCCCTGCTACAAAGGTTAGCACTGTCTGCTGCTCCTCCTTGTCCCCAGGGGTCATAAGCTCATGACAAGGGACAGGGGCAATTTCCCGTTGGTAAACCACTGCAAGCTGCTCCGCTGGGAGCAGCAGGTGACAGCATGCTGCAATTCACACCATATTCGCTGCTGAGAGTTTGTTTATTGTTAGGCAACAGGGACCTCCCTCTGCTTCCTACTTACCTGGAAATACAGTGAAAGATCTGAGACAGATTACACAGTTCAACAGCCACACAAATAGTCACCATGACCAAAAAAAATTACTCGAGTGTTCAGATGAAGGCATGTTCTACAGGAATGCATTAAACACAAGCTGAAGGCAGCTGTTTTCCTTCTATACACCTTTCCTTACAAGAAAATTTGTTTTGCTTCCCCCTTCCCCAGCCCTAGCTGTCAGCGATGCTCTTCTGGTCCCTGCCGGAGGGGAAATACAAACTGTTTAATTAGTTTCTACGTCTTCTGTGAAATAACTCTCTCTTCTCCCCTAAAGAACCTACAAGATGTCCTGGCAACCTTCACCCTGTGGGCAGCAGCACAAATTACCCCCTGACGCCCAGGACTGAACCCATCTTTCTTTTGAAGTGGCGTCTCCAAATGAGCAAGAGCTCAGAAGAGGACAAAATGGGGAGAATCAACACCTGCGTCAGGGGAACATCACGACTGTGAAGTGTTGATTAGCATCTCCATGAACAATCTGCCAAATGCAGCACTAGCTACAAGGTAAATGGCAGCTTTAAGGGAAAACAGTGACGTGACCAACTCCTTCCTCTCTAGGGAGAGAATGGGAGAAAAGAAGTGAACAATGCACGATAGATGTTAGTCATCTTTTGACGCACTTCTGAAGGCATGAAGTGGTGGTGACAGAGCTCTGGAAGGATCTCCGAGCCTCGAGCAGTTTGTCTGTATTGCTGTTATTGCTGGAGGGCTAAAAATCCTACCCTGCCTCCAGGAATGCCACACAGACGTTTTAAAACTCAAGTGCACATAACTTCAGGGTGAGAAGATACATTACCTTTGGAGAAGACACTTTAACATGGACAATAATCGGTGCTAAAGATGTCTTGATAAGCTGTGCGGGGTGATTGATAGTGTCTGCATCCAGGACAACCAGCTGTAAGGACCTTGCCAGCTCAAAGATTCGTTCAATTTCACTCTGCACTTCAGCTGGAGAAGGAAAATCAAACAGCTGAAAGCCATTCAGCCCAGGCACTACTGAGACAAAAATATCACCCCCCATTTAGTTTCACGGACTGTGTACATCCAGCATATGAACTCTGAATGCGAACTGATGTAATTTCCACACAATAACCCATTAGTCGAGGACTTTTTAATTAATGTTACCTTGGACGCAACTCCATTGCCTGAAAATACTACACACGTACTACAATCAAATGCATTGAACTTGTCTGAGAGCCCTTCCACAGAGCAATGTACGTTCAGAGGCACAAGAAGACACAGTACTCACCCTGCAGCTCTCAGTTTTGGGGTGCTTACTAGAATGCCAACTAGAGGTGAAGAGTCCTGCCTCCTGCACCTCCAGTTCAAACGGTCCCTCAGTATCAGAGAATTGGGTTTAAGCGCCTTTTCTCCCCAAGAAGATCAAAAACCCAGCTCCTCCTAACTCCTGGCATGGTGACCCTGAGAGCAGGCTGTTGGCATGCATATACCGCCCACCAAATTCCCTGCCCTGGTAAAGAAATTAAAAATCATCAGGGCAGCGCAACCCAGCAGTCATGGTGCTGTCAGGATAGAGTGGGACCCTCACCTCTGCTCTCAGGGCTACGCAGGAAGGTCAGCCTGCAGCTGTTCAGTGTCAAACATGAAACCAGCCCCAGGGGCAGGAACAAGAACTGTTTCCTCCCTGGCTGGACACCGGGAAAACTCGCTGGCACCTTGTGATGTGGAATTAAAAGCACAGGGCTGAGGAGAGGGAGCTGTGAGGCCAACTCACCTCTGGGAGGAAGCAGCACCAAACCCATCCTCTGGCTGCAGGCCCCCAACTCACCCTTTGCTAACAGGAATGGAACAGTTACATCAGCTACCACAGTGCTTGCTCCAGCCCAGGTGTTGCTTAACTGAGGCTAACGCAGGCCACTGTGCTCTGCTGCCGCTCCTCGGCCAGGTAAATTTTGTCTTCCACCAGCGCACATTAAATTCAGAATTAGACATCACAGTGCTGTCGAAGCATCTGGAATTGCAGCACTGCAGGTGGCAGTCCTGTCACTTTCCTGCAGTATGTAGCCGTGTTCAGGATTACATCTGTGCCAGGGTCTTACCTAGACTGGACCTCGTGTTTGACCGCTCAATTATTGCCCTCTTGCTGGGGTTATTCAGCACAGACCTCTTAGCAAGAGAAATGTCAGCCGTCACTCTCGTTATGGAGATCCTGTCAGCAAGAACATGGGACAAAACCAACCGCAGCAGTTACATTTTCGCCGTGCCACCCATGATTCACAGCTACGTTTCACTCCAAAGTGCAAACGCAATAAACCACCAGTCACGGCATTACAGAACAGCTGAAGGAAACGCTGCGTAACTGCACAGCACTTTCTGTGGGCAATGCTGCTGTCGGCCCCTGCGTGGATCTTCTGCTCTGCTAATGCCTCCCATCCCGACGCTCACCCGTCTTCTCCATGAATTTGCACAACGCCCTGCACATTGTGAGTTAAAGCTGGTCTTAGGGCACCCAGAACAGGACGGTCACAGCAGCACTCCTCCTCCCAGCTGGCTACGCGACAGCTGGCGCTGCTGACAGGTCAGGAGGGGCCGCACTCAGACACCTGAGCAGACTTTGTCACACCTGAGTCACTGAGCCACTGCCTGCCGTGGGACACGGGTCCTCCAGCACACACCCTCCTGCTCCAGACAGAGCTGTGCCCAGCGGCTGGAGGACGTGGCTCCTGGCCACACAGGGGAGCAGGGAGGTGAGCCACAACCACCGGCACTGTTGAAGCCTTCTTTTGAACTTAGAGAAGCGTTTTCGCTAAGGTTTTCGTCTGCCAATGAGCTGACAAGAGACAAGTGTGTGCGCTCCTCTGTCTTGTGCATGGGTATTCAGGATGCAGAACGATGCAGACTTATTTACCTACATCTGAGAATGTGCCTTTAAATCAGATTATAAAACAAAGAGCATGCAATCACTTCATGTAAAATCCAGCTAGGAGGACTGCGATGAGTCAAAGAGCCGTGAATAATGGAAAGAAAACAAGCTGGAAATGACTGGCAGCCATTCCACACAACAGAGGAGTTATGCAGACCAAAGTAAAATTATCAGATGGAGTGTTAAAAAGAAGCGCGAGTAATTTCCACATAATACATAAATAAATGTATCGCCAGAAAATGAAATGTAGAAAAGAGCTTAAAAGGAATGGGGAAAATTAGCCGATAGACAGAACACGGTGTGGTCTGGATCCCACCTCTGGCTCAGGAAGGCCCTGGATCTCTGGCTGAGAAGCTAGCAGAGGACAGAGCGGGAGCGCTCACCGCCTGTGCCTGTCCTAGTGCAGGCAGACAGGCGAAGTGTTTCATTCCTCTGGGTGAGAAGAGATCCTGGGCACCACTGTTGCTGGAAGATGCTAAGGAAAAGCTGTGCCTTCGCTACGCTTTGTTTAGGAGGGGAAGTTAGGCCAGGTGCAACGCCCCGCACCAGCTCAGCTGCAGCAGGCTCCTTTCAGCAGCGGGTCTGCACAGAGCGGCCCTGGGGCCGGCCGTTCCCTTCGCTGGCCAGAAGAGGCTGTCACAGCCACAGAAGCATCAGCTGACAGAAGTCAAGCATACGAGGAGGTGGGGAAGGAGTGCTGCTCGCCCAGGTCATACCAAACCTCCTGAAAAGCTCCTCCTCAGTCATTTCCCTTGCTGAGAACGTGGACCTGTCACAGAACTGTAGCACAGATGGAAAAATACTAAGAAAAAATGGAGGCTGGAGGGGGAAGGCCCCAAAGCCAGAAAAATTGGCAGGAGGATCAAGAAGGAGCCGAAGTTCCTGGAAAGGAATTTAATTGATTTTTCTAAAGCGATTCAAATTTGAAGTCAATTGTATCAGCTTGCTTGTGGCATTTAACTTCTTCACAGCTGGAACTTCACACGTCTGCCTGACCTAGCCGCCAGCAGAGCTGCCAGCAGCACGATTCCCAGAACACACCTCACTCCGGGCAGGATCCCTCCCTTTGCCTCTCTGTGCAGACCAAGGGCACGGTGGGGGGAAATGCACAGGAGCGGGGCCAGGGGCAGCCCGACCCCTCGCCAGCTCCTGCAGGCTGACGGTGCTGCCGAGGGTGCGCTACGCCTTCCTCTCCCCCGTGTTTTGGGGCTGCTGATGTTCGTGGCTCAGGCCTCTGCTGAGCACATCCTCCTTATGGGGTGCAAGACCGCCCCTCACAGGGGACACATTCAGGGCAATTGCATCCTGGCAGCCAGGGATGGCTTGTCACTGCCAGCTGCCATGGCTTCCACCAAAAACGACGCCTTCCAGTTACACCGGGCACGCTGCAAACTGACAGGCGTGTGCCAGCAGCTGGGAGGGAACACATGCCAGGGGTCTGCGCCTACCCCAACACAAACGTGCTCTGGAGCTCGTGCAGTGAACTGCAGTGAAACCAGCGCAGTCACACCACTCGGGAGCGGGGAGGGGACGTACTGACAGGAGGCAGGAACAGCTCGGAGAAATGACAAATCTAACTGCAGGCTGCCGCGTGCAATGCTTCACCTGTCAGATCTGAAATCAATCACCACACCTGGAGAACCTGCCAGCACCACTGGAGCTGGGCTATTAAAAACGGGGGAAGAAACGAGATATTTTGCACAGAAGTTGACTATTAAATGCTTTGTTTAAGCTGTCTGTGGGTTGTTTCAGCACCTCACTGCACCCCAGAAGGTATCCTGCCATGTGCTGCTCCGCCTCTTCTCAACAAGACACTGATTTTCGTCACCTTGTGCCCATGTTTTAGGTTGTACAAACCTGCCAGGTACTAGCTAGCACCGTATAAGCTCCTTGTGACACTAAACAAACCAGGATGAATGAGGGCTGAATAACCCAAGACGCCGCGGATATCTGCAGCTACTGATGAGCTCCAGGGACAAGGAAGAGATGTCCCGGACCAAGCCTCTCCTCCCCACAAGGAAATCCAAACACTTACTCCTCATCACAGCTCTTCAGGAAATACTCTTCTTCCTCCAGCTGAGCAACACGAACCCTCCTTACTATTTCTGAAGCTATAAAATACTTTGTTCCCCCTTCTAGTTCAGCATTTCCTTCTCTGAACTTTAATTATTCTGACTCCTAAGACTATTCAGGAGTTCATGAAGCATCGTTACTGCATCCTGTTGCAATCTGCTGTTTCTGAAACTTGTTTCAGGGCTTGGGTGTGATTAGTTTTAGGCAAAGAACATCCTGCTGCATGGGAGCCTGGGACTTTACAAAAGCAAACCAGCACGGGGCTCTGCCAGAGGGCTGTTCACGGGCTGGCACCATCCCCCCATTCCCAGCTGCACAAGGGGCACAGCCTGCTTCTCGGGGCGACACTGGAAACCCAAGCCTGGCACTGCCACCTTTAGAGTTAGTCTGGCACTTTCCACGTGCCTCAGTCACCTTTCATCTAGGTTTCCCCTGTAACTTCAGCCTGGTAAGATACTGAGGCAGAATGGTTCACTTAACCTAAGAAAACCTGCTGCAGCCACAGCAGACACGCGGATGCATGCACGTCTGCTAACACACGAGCTGTGCTCCACCCCGCAGCTGCCTGCACTTCAGCGTTGATACAAAGGTGGTAAATCAGATTTCAACATGCATCAGTCTCCCTTCGTTACAAAAGTCACTGAAACATTAGTAACACATGGGGAAGAAAGCAGGAAAGGACAGCGTTTCTCACCTCCCATCAAACCTGTGCTTCAGGAAGTCAAAGAGAGCTTTCTGCATCATGTCTGTCACCTTTGCAGAGGTGAGGAAGATTGGAGAGGGAGGATTGACAGGGAGAAAAAGAAGTCAAAAGTAAGAAGAGAGGTAAGTCAGAGGTAAGGACACTGCCGACAATCCACACCTGTTAGAGGCAGCAATCATTTCATTATCGTGCTCTTGGCAGCAAGCTTTGCAACAAACCCTTGCAAGTTTCCCAACTCACTCTCCCAAACGCGGCCCCAAGGATGTCAGAGCTGTCACTCTGCTCCTGCCTCCGTCTGCGCTGAGGCATCGGAGGCCACCTCCCCACCTTCCAGGGCAATGCCATGCCCAGCAGGCTGCAGCACACGTCAGAAGCTTATGGGACCTCTCACGCTGAGCTGATCATTTGCTTTTCCCCCAGTAATGTTATTGGAACTGGCTTAAAACCTCAGATACGAGATCTGTGATGCTGGACAACTGCCCTGAGAGGGGAGCAAAACTCTTCTCTGAGGGGTCTACAAGCAGGAACAAAAAGCGTTTCCGCTCCTGTACATGGGAGAGCATCTGAGAGATGCTGGGCCCCAACAGATGCCATCTGCTCTCCTGCCTGGGCCCCCAGTGCCTTTCAGCACAACCCTGACTGACGCCTGTAAAATGCCAGTGGAGGCAGGAACTGCGTCAAAGCCCCAGACCCTGGCAATTTGATGCTCCTGGGCGATCTTCGAAGTGCTTCCTGCAGAATTTAGTCAGAAAAAAATAGCAGAAAGAACTTTCCCATACAGGTTGCAAAGCAGGAGCAATGTGGGTTTTGTTACACAGAACAAAATTTGAAATTGAAATACCCGAAGTGCGTTACCATCCGTACACCCTGACACGTCCGGGACGTCGGGTTCAGTACTGCTCTCCTGCACAAAGAGGGGGGACATGCTCGTGGAGAGGCGTGCACTCAGCAGCTGGCCTCCGTCCCCTCCAAACCTGGGAGCGCCCAGACAGTCTCACCTGCGGTGCAGCACCACAGAAATCAATGGCTGACATTTACTCCTGTCAAGGAGCATCGCCGTAAATTAAAAGGCAGATGAAAACGAAGTAGCTAATTCCTGCTTTACTAAGCTACACTCCTCATCATTCTTACTGAAAAAAATGATGTAAGAACATCACATTACGCTAATGTCACCCTGCTGTAACCTTCCAAAAAGAGCCATTCCAACGTTTAATAATATCCTAGAAAGTACTAACAACATTAATTAAGCTAAACGAAGTGTGTCTTTGATTTTATGTTCATGTTAATTTAGATCCTAATTCAGGAGACACTTAACAGATGGGTAAGTTCACCACAGCGCCCCGCTAACAGCCGATGTTCGTTCAGCGTGCGTTAATGCTCTTTTGAGTCTGCGCAACCTCGAAACGCGGGTCTCCTGCTGATCTGTACCTGTCAGCACACCTACTTCCACGCAGAAGAGAGGCAGCTAATTTAGCGGGGCTAAAGGTTTCCTTCTGTGTATATTTCAGTATACCGATATTCTTCACAGAGTAAACATGGAGAAACCATGCTGAAGTGACGGCCGCCAGCTCCCCTGCTCAGCTTCAGGTGCTGGAGAACAGAAATGGACGGGCTACAACAGCCCAGCCACCTCACCCGCCAGCACTGAGTTCCATGGGAGGACGTAGAGTTTAGTAAGTGAAAAAGACGAACAATAACCTCACAGTGGAAGTTTCTTCAAAATTGTGAGCAATTCAGTTCAAAGCATGCGCTAGCGTGACTACGCTGCTCTGCGTGTAGGGAAGTCGAGGCAGCGAACTGGGCAACACACCGAACGGCACATCCTGGGCACAAAACGCCGAGCGAACCGCGAACGCCTGGGACACGTACCTCGTAGCCCTTCAGAGAGGGACCCACTAGGACAACAGGCCTCATCGACGGCACGACGTCGTACGGGGGAACGTGTTCTGTCTGGAGGAAGAAAGCATTCCTTCAGATCGTTAACCGAACCAGGCGGAAACGCTGGGAATGGTGCGTTAGGAGTAAAGACAATGAAAGCAGAAGTATCACTTACCACTTTCTGTTTCTGTTTTGCTAAAGGACCAAATGAGAACTTGGTTAGAACACAGCCACCACACTTGCAAACAACAATCCCGTCCTCAATGCACTCTTCACTTCCCTCAGCGCACCTCGCTTTCTTCCACCAGCTCTATTTAAATTGGTCGCTCGCTCCATTCTGGGGGCAGCTGCCACTTTCCTGAGCTTTTCACATCCCGTCCCTCAGCAACTACCCCATCTAGAAGCAGAAGCCTTCCTCCGCCTCCGCATGCAGGCACGTCTCAGTAGAACATGACATTAATAAGTCAGCAAAGGGGGAAACCTGCACTTCGTATATGGCTTTTAAAATACAAACATCAGAAATAGCAACAGTTTCCTGAAATAAAATTCTGCCTTACCCGTGGAAGTGGGTGTGGCTCGAAACGTGCCAGAAACCATCTCTCCAAGGCTTGACGAAGAATTTCCGCTTGATTTCCTACGGCGTCAGAAAGAGCCCCATTAACCCCACGTGGTCAGAGACCCCGGCCTGCAGGCTTCAGGCGGCAGCTAAGGGAATCGCCCCGCGAGACTCTGCACAGTAAGCGCGAGCCTTCCTCGCAGAGCCTCCCGCGCCACAGCTCTCACAGAGATCTTGAGGCACAGACGCTGTATGGCCACATGGAACGAAGGTGCTCAAAACTAATTTCATCGCTTTTCATCACTTGCTTTCAGCTTTAGCGTTCAGACCCCGAAGTGTTAACTCAGACTGTGTAAAACCTTAATGCTGTCCTCCTTTACAGTACTTCTCCTGTTTCATACCTGATCTTACTCCCAATAATCTCCACAGGTGAGACTAGACTAAATCTTTGGAGGAACTGGTAATTCTGTGGAGCCGTATCCACCCGCACAAGCAGAGAATTTCTCTGCTAATACGCCACAAAGAAAACAGCATCCTGAGCAGCCTCTGACGGTGATACCCCTCCTTCCACGCACTGACATACAGCGGCCTTCTCTGAACCTATTTCAGCAACTGCAAACGCCATTTGAAGAAAGCGCAGTGAACGCTGCTCCATCGCTGCGCAAACATTCCCCCAGACGGCTTATACCCGAAAGGATCCCTGGCGGTGACGAGGTACAGTAATTCCTGGCACCTTCTCTCACTGCCCCGCTAGGTCTGGACTCAATTGGCTCACCCTTCTTTACTCTGCGTACTAAAGCTCTTGTTCTTGTTACCTGTGTGAGCATTCAGACTTCATTTTCAGTTAGCGGGAATATATACTAGCAGTAAAATAATAATAATGAAAAAATAAATTCAGCCAGTAGAAGAGAGAGACTTCAACACCCAGACTGAGGCTAGGAGAAATCAGTTTTACTTCCAGGACCTGTGAACAGGTTTGTATTTCTCCAGGGACTTGCCATCTCCAGGTCTGGCAGCGTGGGGCCGCAGAAGATGAAGGGGGGAGGAAGTCGAATACCAAAGCTCATCTCTGTGACATTTGAAAAGTCTGCTTTGGGCAAAAATGGAGAGGGGGAAAAAAAAAATAGAAAAAGAAAAAAAACACATCCTTGAGAATATGAGAGCTGGAAAAAAAATCTGGCAGCCTCTGAGCACCAAAGGCTTGACTTAAAACCCATGGGGTCACACAGCTCCCGAGCCCTTCAGAAAAGTCTGCTGTTACCACTCACAATGTGTAACTGATCTTTGCCAAGGCCAATACACACTTTTTTCTCTCTCACAGTCAACATCCAACGAGCCTGTGCTCTGCAAATACGTATTTTCGTTTGGAATCCCAAATCAAACACTCATTCAGACACACTGCAATAAAAAAGAATCAAGTGACCTTTGAAAAATACTGCCTGGTGTCGGACAAGATTTCAAATGATTCTAAAAGGTTACAGCATCCTTACCCTCCATGGAAACGTCCTCTCTTCTGCTCCTGTTGGATGCGGATATTCTCCAGCCTGAGCGGGCTCGGGATGAAGCCGATCTCGCAGCCCTCCTTCACCAGCCTCCCTATCCACCAGTCGTTGTTGTATTTCTGGAACACAGGGAGGTCACCGGCCTCAGCTCACAGTGCTCCACGTCCTCAACTCCCTGGCCCTGCTGGCCGACACAACGCGGCCCGCGCTCCAGCCTGAGCTCCGGACCAGCTGCGTGGCTCTGAGCGCAGCTAACGCTGCTCGGCAGCGCCCGGAGGTGGAGGGCTCCTCTGCAGCCGGGGGCTGGAAAGCAGCGCTGCATGCGGCACTGCTGGCTGACCGCCTGGCTGCCCCAACACACGCCGTTGGGACTGCTCTGTGTCACCACGCACGGGGCTGAGGGTGACGGCGATGTGACGGGCGCGAGCCATTTCTGGTGAACAGCTCTGAAGCAGGCTGCGCGGGGCTCTGGGCAGCCTGGCCCAGAGGGAGGTGTCCCTGCCCACGGCAGGCTCTGGGACTGGATGGTCCCTGCCAACCCATTCTAAGACCAGAGCCCTCCGAGGATCAGCAGTTTGCGTTTGGTTCTAAATGCATGGCTTGAACACGGGACCCCTTCTACCAGCAGGACATGGAGCTCTGCGTGATGCCTCCAGACGCGGGCCCTAGCAGAGGAATGCCTGTAAGCCAGATGGCTGACTGCTCAGTGGGGGTGTGATCCTGGCCACTGAGATCCTGGAAGAACACGCACAGAAAGACAAGACATGGACTCGTGACGCTTCGCTGCAAAAACGTACAGGGCAGCGCAGCAGGAGCTTGGCACATTCACGGCCTGGCCATAAAGGCAGCTGCGTGCTGGGGAAGCCAAGAGCAAATCAATTGCCTCTCCTGTGTCCAGGGACACAGAATCCAAAGCACCCCACTGTTCTGCCACCAATCTCTGCCTCCAGAGATGAAGAAGCAGGGGTTTTCCTCCAATTTCCTCTATTCCTTGACGAATGGAATCCCTCTGTATCACATCACCTCAGACCCACCACAACCTTGACTTGCATGAACCGCCACCACAGCAACACTCATCTGACGTGCGTGCTCTTGGCTCTCTTTTTCCTCCTCAGAGCTGACTGCTCAAGCTACAGTCCTCGGCACGCTAAGGGAGGAACTACCACTTGTTTTTACCTCTTTAATGTGTAGGAAGTCCTTGGCATCAAAGGAGATGGCAGTGCTTGGGACAGGAACATCTTCATCCAGAGCTCCGCAGTAACTCACATTAGTCTTAACAGCAAATGCTACTGGCTTGGACTACAAATGGAAACAGACATCACCAACAGTGGAAACTTTTCTGAACCAAGAATGAACGTGTCATATCATATTACCAAGAGTCTAGCAGAGGGTATTTGCCAAATGTATCGAAATTCAGGCCTGTTAATTCCACACAGGCCGACAGAGTTCAGCTCACAAGAACATTTACACTATATTCCCCACCAGTTTTGTTTGCAGGTAATTTCATTTGATTGCCAACATGCTGCAGGAGATCCCATCATCTTTATAAGCCAGCAGTGTGAACTTTAACACTAGGCAAAGGATAAATGCCACACAACTCAGTTCCTGTGAAGTTTAAAAGAAAGCACCTTTGCCCTCTCGAGCTGTATCGCCGCTTGCTGCTCTCTCTCCTGGCGGATTGCTTCCCTGTCTTCTTCCAGAGACACATCAGAGTCTGAGGGTCTGCTTGTGTACGAATCTGCTGAGCCCTGGAAGTAAAGTCACATCACCAAGAAAACACACGTCAGAAACAGGATCCACCTCCCAGTCAGATACACAAAACGCTTATAAAACATTTGTCTCCTAATTCTGCAGTGTGGGTTTTGCACGTGGTTTCTAGAACAAGATTCTGCAGAATTTAGCAGAGAAATAATACGGCTTTACCTTAATCGAAGACAAAAATCCCAAGAAAACCCTCTCTCTCTACTCCCAGAGAATCCCTCCGCTTCCTCACTGACACAGTCTCACCCAGCTCAGTGGCAGGCACTGCACAAAAACCTGTATAAAACGTAAATCCCGTTTGACAGCCTTGGGTTCAGGACTGCCAGGGCCAGGTCACACCAGACATAATTAAGGTATCGCAGAGCTTGCTCAGAGCCAGCCCTCCCTGCCAGCGCAGTGCCGCTGTGCAAGTACTCCCCCCCTGCTGTGTGCTGCCACACACACAAAGCAGAAATTGGCAAAATCACGCTATTAAAAGCCACTCAACAGGGCAGCACAAAGGCTGCGCAACGCTGTGAAGTACAGCCTGCATGTACAGGCAGAATTAACTGCCTGTAGGGGAGGAAATGAGGTTGGACGGGGACGGGGACGCCACTGGGGATGTCCAACGCCGCCTGCAGGTTGCAGGGCTCCCCCATCGCAGCAGTCTAACTTTTTAGCCTGCTTATTTTGCATCTCTTGGGAAAAATGGCTATGCAAAAAGATTATCACACAAAAAGAGGGAACTTCAACAGCATCAGGGGGATGCAGCTGCAGGAGGACCCGGCCCCAGTGCTGTGCTCTGCAGGAGGACACAGTAACAGCTAACAAATTGCTCCTAATTTCAAACTGCACCGAATTTCTAGCAACAGGCTGACGATATGCATCTTTACCAAGCTCCAAAATCTTTATCTCTACACACGTTCCAAAAGAGCCATTGCAGCACTGTATCTCTCAGACGTTGGTTCTTCCTGAATTGCTTTATATCCTGCAGCACGGGGACGCGTACTCCGTGTAATCCACCACAAAGGCCAACACCCTCCACATAAACAACCACATTCTGAAGTGCTGATGTGGACCCGCACCCAGCGGAAGGCTCCTGGCACATGCTCTCATTACAGCCTCACAACCTGCCAGCAGCACAGTGCCGTCACCAGGGAGGGGACACCTCCTGCACCTCTAGCCCAGAACCTGCCACCAGGGCGAGCACACGGCTCCCAGGTGACGCGTCGGGGGCAGAGCAGCCCCAGCCGGGTCCCTGGTGCCAGCTGAAGTCAGCAGGGTGGAAGGGAGCAGGGCTGCTGGCAGCAGCACTGGTGGCTGCTGGCTCGGGCACCGACCTGCTGCTCCTCCTGGCGCTGCCTGCCAAACGCTCCGAAGATGGACAAGGCCTGGGAGCTGCCCGGCGTCATGCGTCTTACTTCAGAGACAGCACAGCTTCAGCAGCAGCAAAAAGGAAGAAGGAAAAGGGATCGCAACCTCTGGACAACAAACTGCAAGGTGTAACACTAAACACAAACAGGAAACGGCAGTAAGAGAGGGCTTCTTTGCAAAACACGCATCCTGCCCCGTGCCGTGCCCTGCAGGGGGAGCGCTCCGCAGCCTGGCGGGGCTGTGAAGCAACTTGCTGGAAACAGGCACCTACACTGGATGCAGCTTCCCACGCTGGCTTCTAGGGGCTTGCGTCTGAGCACTGACCTATTTTACGCTGTCAGAACAAAGTAGCCTTATCCAAAGCAGCTGATGCTGCAAGGCTTCCCCAGGCTGTTCCCCAGCGCTAATCACAGCCTGCACGCCCCGCGATACGCCCTGGCAGCAGCGCGTCGGCATGACGATCCCTTCCCCTGCGCGCTGCACCAAACGGCGAGAGGCTTAGCTGAAGGATGCAGCCCCAGGACGGTGACTCACGCGGGGCCCAGCCGCGCTGAAAGCACGGCAGGACCTGCAAACGGCAGCAAGGTGGAAGGAGCAGCAGCCCCAGGTAACGCACAGAACGGGACTCAGAGTCTGAGCAAGGGGAGCTGCTGAAGCACGAGCAGCCTGCAGGCCAGAAGCCTGGTGTCTGACTGTTTTTTAAGACACTACATCACTTCTTACATTTCGCTTCTTGTTTTCCTTGTGCAAGAAGCCAACATGAATGCTCGCGCCTGTACAGCACCGAGAGCAATGAGGTTCTCGACTAGCAGCTCTTGCATCGGATCCATTGCAACGGATGTGATGCTACTAAAGCCTCAGATGCCTCCATGCTCTTGGGAAAGAACAACTGAGTGCCTGACCCACACACTGAGCCCCAAGGGATGCTGTAGCCTGTCGCAGAGTGAGGGAAGGAGAGAAGGCACTCCCCATCTTCTCCTGCACACCAAACCTCTATCAAAAAGACGCCCTGAATTTCTCTGTTTTTCTGTTGCTTGCAGTGGCAAGCTGATCGTTTGGGGCATACTGCAGACGTCCACAGTTCCACATCCACACTTCACATCGTAGGGCCAGTTATCACGCTGTCATGCACCCTCAGCCTCATGGCCCGGGGAGATACAGCAACTCTGGAAGCAGCCATGCCTTCGAGTGCACCCCAGGTCGGACAGTTTGAAGGAAGCGTGCTTTGCTAGATGATTCTGTTACCCACGGCAATGGAAGACCTGTTCCATATTTCACAGCCATTTTACTTTGGGCTTCTGTGAATTCATTTTTCTTGCAATGTATTATTTATTTTCTCCCTCATTCATTTTCCTCTCTCATCAATTAGCATCATTCAGCTTTGATAACAACACTGAGGTTTGAAGCAATCCTAAAATCGCTAGGGAAAATGTGTTTCAGCCAGAGCAGAAAGAACAGCGGGTCTATTTATTCAGCAGTTACAAAATAACAGTAAATTATGGCTCACTGATGGGTCTCACACGTGAGACTGCTGAAGGGCAGGCACCGAGCTGGCTGGATGTCTGCGATGGGCACGATGTTCCTGGTGGACAGGGTGGGTTTATGCCACAGCCTGCTCAGGGAGGAGCAGTTTAGGACAGGAGGTGATGGCCTCAGGCTGCGCCAGGGGAGGTTCAGGTTGGACGTTAGGAGAAATTTCTTCTGAGAAAGAGCGGTCAGGCACTGGGCCAGGCTGCCCAGGGAGGCGGTGGGGT
>VXAV01003047.1:241025-314609 GCA_013399715.1 Alectura lathami | reverse complement strand
ACATCAGAAATGTTGGAATTAATTAGAAAAACTAATTAACATAAAATTCTAAAATGTCATTAAATTTTTTAAATTATTATAATTCTCAAAACCTATTTAATGAAACTATTTTTAGAAAGTATTCATAATCAATTTTACTGATAATAACAACAACAACAAAAAAAACTATAGCACCTAACCAACAGAAAATACAAAAATACAATTTAATTTCTATTTCTACTTTTCAATTTCTCTCTCACATCTGCTTTGGTTGAATATTAAGTAAAACCAAGAGACTAAACTATTTAAACAGATATCAGCATGTAGACTTTGGCTTAAATCTATTGCAGGAATGCCGCATTTAGAACAGATATAATTAAAATCCATCCATCTCCACTGGGACACTTCAAAATCCATTTCTGTCTCACTTAGGACAAAATCTTGACACAGGAACTGACTGAACTGACTGACTGGAATTTTGCAATATTAAAGCACCATTATCCCTTAATTATATGTTTGAATTTAGTTTATCTTATCTTGTCCTTTACTTCATTCATCTAGACTTCCTTTTTGTCACCCAAGAGTTTTTATTCCACTGCGCAGTAATTGCTCACCCATGAATCTTCAGTAAAAATGTTAACATAAGAGAGAAAATAGGCAAATGAGATTCATTTACCAAAGGATCCAAATGGGTCATCAGAAGCCTCGATAATTATGATTGCCCTAGTCAAAGATCCAAGCAAGGCTCCACCTGTTGTTTGATTCAGGAGTTGAACATAAAAGGACTCCTCAACTTCAGGATTGATATCATTAATTATATAAATGGGCACAGCTTTACTTGTTTCTCCTTCTAGTAAGACAACATCTGATGAGGCTACACTGTAGTCTTCACCTAGATTTGCAGATGAAAAAAAAAAAAAAGTAAAAACACGGAAGAACATGAATGCACTATGGTTCAATATGGAACATCATCTTTATCATCAGTAATAGTTCTCTCTTTTGCTTACACATGCATTGTGTTATGTTCATATGTTCTTTTTTTTTCCTCTTTATCTTCAAACCCAAGGAATACAATCTTTTTCAACTCCCACAGCTTTCTAGATATCTAGATGGATTAAACTAAATCTCAGCTTGGCCAAAACAGAGTTTACACTGTCAGCCCAAGAGGCAATTACAGAAGGTCTGTTACTCTCTTCCATGTAGAAGGCCACACTACTGAGATATCTCCATCATTGATTTCTGACAGCTGTCTGGCATTCCAAGACATAAAAGTAAACAGAAGTACTTTGTCAAAGTTGATATAAATAAAGGGGAACAGTGTGCTTATGGACTTCACTTTTCCCCAAGAATGCCTAGATTAACAGCTAAGATATAATAAGGCTCTCCTTCAGAAACTAATATATTCTGATTTCCTACTCAGTCCTGAGCACAACTGAAATACAGTGGGTTTAACCATCTAGAAGCGGTTTGACTCTGCACACTTCATAAGGTTGCTCCTTTCTTCATGTAGGTTTTCCATTTCAGATATCAACTGGGGAACTTTACTCCTCATCCTTAGAAGTAAAACGCTTCTTTACGTTTGCTTATGTTTTGTCTGTTTAACAGCTGAGCTCCCAGCTCTCACTTCTCTTCCAATAAGCTCATGTAATCCATGCATGGTGGGTTTAAGTACGTACGCAGGACTAAAAAGTAGCTACATATACCACCATGGGAATTTTTATTTTTATTTATTTCCCTTTGTGTTTTTTTTAAAGAGGTGGTTGGTCACTAGGGAAACAGAGAGCCATTTCCTTTCCTTATTTCTCTTGCTAGATTCTCCAGGGATGATGACTCAGAGCGTTTTAAAATTTGCTATGTGGTGTCTTACATAGGGCCTGGATTCCTGTCTCCTAAGCACAGTTAGTAAATGTCTCACTTCATTATTTTTCTACTTGTTTTACTCGACTCCATTCAATACACACTTGTTTGTTTTGGTTACTCAAACCATACAGTAAGGTCTTTCTGCTTTAACACAGAATGTATACTTCTGTTCTGATATCTTACCGGCTGTTGCAGTTATTGGCATAGCTTTAAATTTCACAGAAACGTCTGCAAAAATTCCCCCAGTTCTGGTCACATTAATGATTGGTCCAACATAATTTTCAGCAACTCGCACAGTTGAAGCTGAAAGCTGAAGTGTTCCAAAAGCATCATCATTGGCATTGATAATTATATGAGCTATTGTCTCACTTGCAGACCCAAGACGAGGAGAATTTACAACTGAAATGTAAAAAAACCTTAGTGAGAGCAAGTCTGAAATGCTTCCTGTATGTGGCTATAGAGTTCATTGACATGTGAGTTAGTCACTACTAGCTTTCAACAAAATTGTGATTTTAAACTCATACAAAATACGACTAAAAAATGCATGAAAATACTTCTAGTATTTGAATTATATTATGGCAGGAAATCTGAATTTTTGGGTAGAGGTGAAGTGAAGTACTACCAAAATTATTTATTTATCTGTCCATGCGACAATGGAATTTTGCACTTGCAGTGATGAAATATAAGCAAACTTTCAGTTCCCAGTAGAATTCTTCAGGAAGCTTCCCTTAAAATCAAAATCAGTCTTAGGGGGAAGGGAGGCAAAGAGGCATGTCAAGGTGCTCTTAAGCATAAGTCTGGCTGTCATGACCTGAATTTATCTGAATAAGGGATCAAACAAACATTCTACACACTAAAAAATCAGCATGCAGCTGTAATTCTTTGTCACTTAATTTTCAAAAGGCTTTTTGGCTTTCAGCAAATGGAAGTAGCTTATTTCCTAATACTGCCCTTTAGAGGAATAGCATTAAGTGAACACATATTAGTGCAGAAGACGAATACAGTAAGACCTTTGGCCTAAAAGGCCTTGGATAAGGCAGATGCAAAAGGAATAAAGAAATGCTTAACAAGCCATGACAAAATACAGGGATAAAGAAAATATATGCTGACAGTAAATACAGAATTCTCATTCTGAATAGGAAATATTCTGACATATTCTTAACTATACTGAGTTAGGCAGAGGTAAAAGTTCACTGTAATTTCAATTCTCACATTTTATCCTATAAAATATAAATATTATCTTACATACTTAAATGTTTGGTTTACACATATAAGTTACTTACTTGGCCGATCCTGAACTTTCTCGATCAAAACAGTATTGTTTAGTTCCACAAATACAGATTCTGACCTCTCAGGATCATCATCATCCAGAATAGGCAAAGATATTGTGGCCTCACTGTCATTGGCTGCGAAGACTGTATAACCAGTAATCGGTATATAATCTTTTCCTTTTATTGCTCTAACAACATCAAATGGAAGAAAGGATGACTTTTCATCATCACCTAGAGTTCTGTATGTTACCATTACTGTACCAAGGAGACCGCCAAGCCTTACTATTGTCAAGGAGATATTTTTTGTTTCTTCCTCAACTTTTATTGGTCTGTTTTTCTCAGAAAAGATGAACAGTCCATATGGATCATCATTAGCTAACACTGTTAATGTTGCATTAGTATGATTTCCAAGACGACCACTGGAAACATTGATAATCAAAACTGAAAATATCTTATCCAGTTCAGGAACTTCATCAGGAGAAACCTGTACTGTGATATTTGCTCTCACTTGGCCAACATTGAATGTTACGTTCCCATAGGTAGAGATCAGATCTTCTGTAAGATCACAGACTATGATCCAGTGCAGAGTCACCTCAGACAGGGCCCCATGAGTTCTCACAACCTAAGCGGAAAATACAAAGATTTATGTAGTTTTTTTGAACTATAAGAAAGAACATAAAAGTATTAGATGGTATAGAGCAAAGGCATGGAACGATAGAATATTCTGAGCTGGAAGGGACCCACAAGGATCATTGAGCTCCAACTCCTGTCTCCACACATCACCACACAAAACCCAAACCCTGTGTCTGAGAGCGGTGTCCAAATGCTCCTTGAGCTCTGGCAGCTCGTGGCCGTGCCCACTGCCCTGGGAAGCCTGTTCCATGCCCGCCACCCTCTGCTGCAGAGCCTTTTCCTAACCCCAAGCCTGACCCTCCCCTGACGCAGCTCCATGTTGTTCCCTCGGGTCCTGTCGCTGTCCCCAGAGAGCAGAGATCAGCGCCTGCCCCTCCACTCCCTTGGGAGGGAGCCGTAGGCCGCCATGAGGCCTCCCCTCAGCCTCCTCTGCTCTGGGCTGAACAGACCAAGGGACCTCAGCTGCTCCTCACACCTCTTGCCCTCCAGACCCTTCACCACCTTTGTAGCCCTCCTCTGGAAGCTCTCAAATAGCTTTATGTCCTCTGCATATTGTGGCATCCAAACATGCACCCAGCGCTCGAGGTGAGGCCGCAGCAGGCAGAGCACAGCAGGACAATCCCTGCCCTCACCCAGCTGGCAGTGCTGGGCGTGGGGTACCCCAAGGCATGGTGTGCCTCTTGGGCTGCCAGGGCACACTGCTGGCCCATGTGCAACTTGTTGTCAGCCAGAACCCCCAGATCCCTTTCCATGGGGCAGTACGAGAACCAGTAATTTCTAACCTGCAGCACAACATTGCTATCTCCATCTTCAGGCTCAGTTCCATTCACAGAGAGTGACTCGGTACTGAACTCAAACACACCGTGAGCATCATCAGAAGCCTCAATAGTCACGATGATGTGGGATGCAATTCCCAAGCTAGCTGTAAGTGCAAGTTCCAAAATGAGTTATTTTTCCTAGGATCTTTTCCTACATGAAAGAATTCAGGTAAGGAACTTTGTTATAAAAAGTACACATCTGTGTTGGTTTGACTTTCTTTTTTCTTCTTCTTTTTTTTTNNNTTTTTTTTTTTTTTTTTTTTTTTTTTTTTTTTTTAATGTAGAATATTGAGAGTAACTATCCAGATGGATAAGGAAATGACTTTCAGTAATGCAGTCCTGGTAGCCCTTTCAATGAACAACACATCAAAGCAAATTAATAAACACAAATATTTAAAGAGAGGAAGAGAAAGAAAATTATTTGTATAATTAATGAATATCAATCAAAATTGATGGTGGTTGGCAGCTATATAAGAAAACACAGTGTAAGCAGTGTAGATTGGACAAAAGCTTGTGCTATCATAACAGCAGCTGGAATAAAAACAAAGGAAAAAAACAAGTCCAGGAAATTCTTCTACCATAATGATCATCTTGGGTAAGATAACTTGCTGCTTAGAAGGAAAAAGTGCCTGGTACTTCAGAAAATCATTTCTGGAAACACTGAAAACAGTACTCTCCAAGAAGCTCCAAAACTGTGGTTAAACCACAGAATTACCCTCAGATTGAAACTGAACTCCTTAGTATTTACAAATAAATGAGAAAATCAGCCGTCCCTGGGGAATAAGTTATCTAACAGGTGCTAACCCATAATAAAATTTTCAGGTCAGCAGGGTTTAATTAAAAGTCATGTATAATTAGGATTTTCCCTCAGATTTAGTGTTTTCTGCATATAGTATTTTTTTATTTTTTTTCAGTATTAAAGGAGCTTTGTTTTCTGTATGTCATGACATAGATACAAACTATAGAAATGGAAAGCAATCAATGTATTCCTTTAAAAAATCTAACAAGGTTTATGTTTCTTAAAGAACATTTTTGACATGCAGAGAATCAAAGTGACATAAAGCAATTATCAAAGCATGCACTCAGGTAATTTTTAAATCACCTTCAACTTAAAAAGTATCTTTGCTCCCTGCTCTCTAGAAAACTTGACAACTGCCAAAAAAACCTAATTTTTCAATCTGTGCTTCCTTATTAACAACACTGGTGTTTTACAACAGTATAATTTTAAGATACAGAAGCTGTTGCTTTCCGTATTATGCTCGCCATCAACTGCTATTGAAATTAAGCACTTATTTACATAACAAAGATCAATTTGAAATAACGATATGATACATCTAAATGAATCACCTGAAACTACAAGTAAAATAACACTATCATAAACTGTGTCAGTGGAACAATTTATGAGGAATATTACAGCTAACAATAAAGAAATTAAGGTTAATCCAAAACGCTTACCATGTTGATGGGCAGTTGAAAGGAAGAAATCCATGTTCCCATCACCACTACCACTGCCATCATTTCTAAAAAGCTCAGCAACTTTAAGATGACAGACATACACATATACACACATACATACATTTATAAGCAGAGAGTAATTTAAACAATTCTGGACAACAGGAAAAAAAAGAGAAAACCATTCTAGGAAGGCATCAGTTACAGCTGTGAAAGCGTACAGGATTTCTGATTGAAACCTGATAAGAATTACATATGTCACTTCTTACTTAATTTATGACACTGGAAATAGCAATGGAAGGTCAGAAGGAAAGAGAACATCCACACATATTTGTCTTTCCTTTCCTTCTCCCTTTGCATACACTCTTTGTTTTTCCCCTTTCGCACTCCTAACTGAGACCTGTCACAGAGAAATGTGAATTCAAAAAAATTAGAGTAAAGCTCCCCCAACGTTTTATTCTAACATTTTCTCACAAAGTGAGAACATGTCAGGAAGTTGTGAAGATCTGCAGAAAGCTTAATGGAGACTTTACCCTAAATTTTCTGCTTGCAATTGTGTTGGAAAGGCCAAAAATGAAGGTTCATATTAATGAATGTATCTACCTATTGGATTAGCAAAATTAGTTGTCAGTTTTCTAATAAAACAAATTGAAAAATAAGATATTATGATGTACTTCCTAGAATGCACCATATTTGCATAACAGCAGTTAAAAAAAAAAAATCAATTTATGGCTGTCAACTTTCCTAATCACCTTTTTTTTTGCCCCCCAAACCAAATTTCAAATCTCCTCTAAAAATTTTCTCCAATGGAAAAAAAAAAAAATTAAGGGATCAGGGGGACCATTGGTGCTTGCTTTGTCCCTTCACACTAGCACCTCAAACCAATAATTCCTTGGAGCATTTGCTTGTTCTTACAGATAGCCACCTAACAGCTACAGCTCAGCTAAACTCCCTACACCTCTCAGCTCCCAAAGCCTAGTACTACTACAGCATGGTTGAACAGGCTATGAGCCATTGTGCTACAATTCCTCCGATTTCACTCATGTGGGAGAAAACAACAACAACAACATAAAAAAAACAACTCTTTGACTGCTTAGTCTTAAATATTTTCTAAATATTCAAGAATCTTGAAATGTAATGAATTGCTAATGTTTTTTACACTATTTTAATTCTCATTACTAACCATGAATTTATATAAAGAGAAAAGCGGCAACCGCTTTTCCATTACATAATACATGGTAATAAACACTTTTCCTAACAAATGGCATCCCTAATACAACCTTCTGGGTCTGCTTGTTTACAGCAACAATTAACAAATGAACTGAGGAGTACTTCTTTCCTAAGAAAAAAGACAGCTGTTTGGGGGGACGTGGAAGTGTTTTTCCTTTGCATTCAGAAATTACATGGAAAATAATACTGTGAAAGACAAGGTTTTAATGAATGAAGGTCATTAAAATACAAGTAAGGGACTGATGTAAATGGCTTACCTCCTCCCTCTGGGTTCAATAGCTCCACTTTAAATGTTTTTTCTAATTCAGGAGTAGTATTATCAGTGATGTTAACCGTAATGTACTTGTATCTTTCTCCTGGCTGAAATTCCAATGTGCCCACAACAGCCTGCAATACAAAAGCTCTTCATACTTTTGTTCTAATGTTTTCATTCATATGAAGAAAATAAATAGAACCTTCATTTTGTCTTTTTCAAAGCATTTATTTTTCTTCACTTAAGCTTTAAAGCAATTTATCTGTTTTACCAAAAAAAAAAAAAAAAGACATAAATTGACAGACTACTAAGCCTTTACATTCATTTGTATTTTTCTGTACAAGTAACAGCTGGACAATCAAATGCAGATACATGCACATGATATTGCTAAAAATGTACAAATCACAGCATGTACACACATAATCTTAAGCTGTACATACATCTAAATGGCATATCTGCAACAATAGCAAAACTTCCTTCGTGCTACACTGAAAATTCTCTCCAGAAAAAAAAAAAAATTAAAAACCAGAGTCTTTTCTTAGGAAATGCAATCTCTTACATAGAAAGGATGTAAAAGTCACATGACAATGTATAGATTAAAGCAAATATTATATTCATTTACCCCATTACCATGTAAAGCAGTCTTTCCATGAAAGAATCATAGCTGAGATAAAGGAGTCAAATTGAAGGCAATCTCCGTCATAAATAACTGTAATTAAATCCCAATATAACGACACAACCTTGGCAATGGCCATACCTGGTAATCTTTCGGACTGAAAGCTGTAAGTGGCACTGTTCTGTATTCCACCAGAACCGTTCCAAGGAGGCCTTGTGCACGAACTACCAGTAATCTGATGTGTCCAACTTCTTCTTTAATAGTAATATGGGGCACAGAAGAGGCTGGAAGAATCATTCTGTCACCTGGCTGTGGAGGTGGCCCCACAGAGAACTGGAGCAGACCTGGCAGATAAGAAGTATTACTTATATGGCTTCTTGCACTAAATTTAAATGATGATGATCAATTTAAATAAAATGATCAATAATATTTATATTTTTTGATTGTTCTGAAATTAAAAATACTTATATCAGTATGTACACTATCTCCATGAATGTGCTGTATACCTTCCCTTCCCTCACTGATATTCCTATCAGTCTTGAGAAAACAATAGTACAATAATAAAATCATCTGTTCCCTAAAGAGCATCAACATGTCATAGTATTGGCTATTAACTGGTATAACAAGCATGTAGAAATTAATTGCTTTGTCAGGAATTCTCATTTGATAAAAAGCTTCCACACAATCAACTACATGCAGACTTTACTTGCTTTCACATGGGGATCATTGCCTGTTTGGTCAGGAAAGCTTTCAGGCCTTTTTGTAAAATTCTCAAGAACAACTAATTCAGCATTCACTCACATATATAAACAACAATAATCTCAAGTTAGATAAGTGGAATACTTAGCTAAGGAAAGCTTTTAACTGATTAGCAAGAACCTACACAACTATGTGAAAAAAGACTGTACAGCTTCCATCATTGTTACCATATGGGTGGTCACTGGCTTTGATGCTGATATCAGTAGTTTCCTTTTCTGGATCTATACTTGCTCCACTGGTAGGAGTTGAACCTAGTTTTCCATCTCCAGACACTGCAGAGACTAATGTCACACGGAAATATTCATTTAGCTCCGGAATGTCATCATCAATAACATGCAAATTTAACACCTAGAGAAGGACCAAATCACGGAGAAATCAAACCATGCAACATTCAACACTATGAGTTTCATGAACCTGCCTAAATCTCCAAATTCTGTGATTAGTCAGTCAGCTGTATCTGCTGTGTAGTTCTGAAAGGAATGGAAAACAGTTTTGCTCTCCATGTAATTTAAACAACTTTCTACAGTAACATTTTATGTCTAGAATATGCTTTCCAAAAACAATGTTACCGAGTTATCGGAAACTGAAATGTTTTCTCAACTGTTTCAAACATCAAAAATAAATGATAAATAATTGTTTGTTCATTATATGAATCTTAAATAAACAAAGTTTAATTTCTGTGTATTGAACTTGAAGTACCTTATTTTAAAATATCGAAGAAATTGTGCTTCTGAAGAGAGATTAATTGAATTTAGAAATCGCGTAAATCAAGCTTTTTATACCTCCTGACACTTGAGATTGCAAATCATGCTGTTTGTTAAGATAACCTTGCTCTCCACAGGTTAACATACTCACCTTTGGTAATTTCAGTGTTCTTTATGTTGTAATACGGTTAGGTAAACACACAGAAGAAATCATTTAAGTAGCCAATCATATTCAGAGGCATGGAGCGAGTAGGTTACAAATGTCAACTCAAAGTCCTTCATGACATCTCACCTGAACAGTAACTTGCTACCAGACTGCTTCTTAGGACCATGCATATTAACTCCCCTGTATGTATACAATGAATTGGACCACAAAGCAGTGGAGCAAGAGGGTATACCAGCCCCCTTCTGACACTAGATAGCATGGCCTTATCCATGCTGCCAGACTAGAAAAGCTTTGAAAATTTCTGCTTTGTATGATTGTACGAAATGCATGAATATGATTCAACAGAAAGCTAAAGCTGAATGACCACTGACATGAACAAACTATCTTCAGATATTACAAGCTTTTGCTAATCCTTACATTATTTAACTGGGACTAGATTCTCAGTTCTAGTGAATACACTGGGATCCTTTCAAATGGCTTCAGTGAGTTTCAGTCAGTCCACACTGACTTCTGCAGTCTGATGTAAGCAAAACTGAAACACAATTCATATCGTGTATTATTGTTTGTATTATTACACGAACAGCAACAGGAAACAGGCATGAACTTTCTGCAGTATTGTGGTATCACACCACTTCTTCAAATAAATATAAAAATGTTGTGCCAAAGGTCAGGACCAAATACATTGAAACAGATCAGGCAAAAGGAGACAGAACCTGGCCAGCAGTGGGTGCAAGACCAGCAGTGAACTTTACTATTTAACGGATGCGGAGATAAATCTGAATTACAACACGCAGATCAAAACCTGATTGATTTCAAAAGTAGCTGGACTATGTACACTTTTAAAAGTATACATACACACATATATAAGTATAGTTAGTAGTTTCTGTATATTTGTATATGTACACCTATCTAACACATTATGTGCAATCATACACACATGCACAAGTAGTGACTCCTGAACTGAAGTATACACGGATCTATAAGCATCTGTCATACCACTTTCTTGTTGTCAGGTATTCAAACACTCCTCCCTCAAAACAAAAAAAAAAAAGCAAACAAACAAACAAAAAACCCTGCAAAATATAACAAAAGCCATGTGAAGTAAACACTCTCTAGCACGAAAACCAGTCAAGAACCCTCAGAAGGTATTTTCCAGTAGGATTGTAAAGGGCAGGATGAATAGTTAATAGGAAGGTAGGGTTTACCTCTGATCTCTGCCAAGGGAGGAATGTGATAGTGCCACTGCTATTAGAAAAATCGGTAACAGAGTAATTAATGCCAGTGGAATCAACCTGCGAGATAATGTACTTTATATACACGTAGTCTAGTGCTCCCCTGGTACGCTCCACAACACAGGATATAGTGGAACCTTCATCAGAAGACTAGAAGAAAGAAAGATTTGAAATGTTTGTTATAATACAAGCAAATCAAGGCAGTAAATGTATGACATGGAATTCTCTGTCAGTAAAATGTTCAGGTAAAAAAAAATTGCTGTGATGTTACTTTCAGCTCTTTTGGAGAGGTAGGAAGCTGAAAATGACCATGACAGCAGTCTGAGCAATGGTTTCTTATGCTTCCCCCAGGACTGTTAAAGTAGCAAATATCAACACACTGCAGTTTGCCCTGGACACAATCTCCTTCCCACAACTATGTGTCAGAAACAGAATCAACATGCTTGAAATGTCAAAAGCAACTGAAACTAACACTTTATATTAATGACATTTACTTTAATTTTCCTTAGCAATAATTTGAAGTAAGATTTGTATTATCCCTTTACCCAACCAGATACACCATGGGAAAAAAAAATGGATATATTAAAACTAAACTATACCATCATCATTCAGAAAAAACTTTGAATTTTCTGAGTTACAGTCTTCCTTACAATTCTGTCTTCACAGAGAACATGACTACTGCAGCCAAAAATTCACATATTTGTAACAAAGAATGCATTGACACTGACCATATGTTTTAGAAAATAATGACCATGAAACAGAAATAGAAAATAATTTTATGTGACAATTTCCAGAAAGGTTAAAGCTATCTTACACATTAGATACATTTCAGGGTTGCCATATAACACAGGGCAGATAGTGCATGCTGCTTCAGCTGCCAGGTAGACAGACATGCACGTAAAGCAGTTAAACTACTGGTAAAACAATGCTGTGTTTCTGAATCATCACTAAGAGCTCTAATACTTCCTTGGTGAAATGGACATAAGGTAGGTGCAAAACAATTAACATGCCATGTAAATTTTTAATTTTTCTTCATGGTTGGTTGATGATCTGTGGCATCACAGTATATCAGTGGCATTTGAACCTGAAGGAATCTATTATCATAGCATATGGTAGGCACACAAAAAGCAAACTGAGCCAAATTCAAAAATAGCATCGCTCAGGCAAGATATTATTTTAAAAAAGCATTATTAGCACTTTGATTAAAAAGAATGTAATTAAAAGTTCATAAGAATTCCCAGATTGGAAACTATAGTCAATTTTTTTTTTCTAAAATAATGCAATACCAATAGAAATAGTTGTATAGTCCTTCCCCCTCATAACTGATTAAAGAAGTAAAAGATGGTTTTTATTTATTTCAACCCTCTCCAAAAAGCAGTTAGTTTACACACTACATACAGTAGTACCACTGGAAAAAAAAATAAATCTGTTAAAAACTAAAACCAAAAATCAGCACTGCTAATGTCAACCAAATTGACACCAAACAATGTGAAATAAAGGCTTTGTTCAGGTCAGCTGGTCCTGCCATTAGTTTTTCCCTGTCCAAAACGTCACCTAGAATTTTCCTTATGACCACCTTACCTCAGGGATACATGCTCCAGTGAAGCCAAACAGACCATTAGCATTATCACTTTTCTGTATTCTTAATCTTGCTGTGCTGTTTTCTTGTGAAATTCGAGCTCCACCGCGCACACAAATGAGCTTTAGTATGAATAATTCCTCTCCTTCTTCCTCATTGTCATCCTTTGCAGACACGATGAATGATTTATTGGTCTCTCCTTGCCAATACTCCAAATATCCAGAGACAGGGTGGACATCATTTTTTGCAGGAGTTGCATGGAGTTCATAGATCTCTGCTTGTGTCAATTTACGCTCATAAAGCCTTACATCCTGCATTAGCCCTATGTACCTACTGCTGCCATTGATTCCTGCTCCAATTCTTACTATTCCTGGACCTGAGAAGGAAATTAAAATTTTTCTCATGTTATTGCTCTTCTTTGAAGTAGTAGAAGTCTGCAACTAAATAGCATTTTTTGCTAAAAAATCAACAGTAAACTATTTATTACACCTGAATTAGGAATCATACAGATCTTAAAATGCAAAATCAGGAGGTTTCTTGAGCCTAATCTCGGAGTTACAGGTAGGTCACCCCAGGCCAAACGATTCCATCCTAGACTGTCCCAGTTTTTCATTCTTATAGTTCTACTAATATATTGTCACTATCCCTTACTCTCTCTGACCTTTGGAGGCTAGAGGCTCCCTCTTTCTTCTACAGATTTGCAAAACAGAACTGCAACCCCTTCTAGTCTTCGTTTTGCTGAACAAGCCCTATTTTGTCTCTCTCTGCTAGGGTAGCTGATCCATTCTCATGATACTCATCATCACTGCACCAGCTCTTCTGGACATACATTTCATCTGCTGCAGCAGGAATACAGACTTCAGGAAAGTATCACATATTACAAATGCTTTTTACAACAGCATTAATATTTCTCTGTCTCTGAACAATTATCTTATTCAGCAAATTATAGAATGATAGCTGCCTTTTAGGCAACCTAAATGATTCTTCCTGATACCCAATCTAAACCTCCTTGGTGCAACTTAAGGCCTTTTCCTCATGTTCTATCACTTGCCACCTGTGAAAAGAGAACAACACCATCCTCACTACAAGCTCCTGTCAGGTAGTTGTAGACAGTGATGAGGTCTCCCCTCAGCTACTCTCTCCAGACTAATCAACCCCAGTTCCCTCAGCTGTTCCTCATGTCTTTTCTTCTGCTCCCTTCTGCAGCACCATTGCCCTTTTCTGAATGTGTTCCAGTAACTCAATATCTTTCTTGGAGCAAAATCCTATTGAAATTATTAATTGTAAACATTACTGTGTGTATATATGATATAAACACATATATATATTAATTATTGGTTTATTTTCAAATTCTTAATAGTCCAGGTTCTGTTACAGGTTTGAATTTTCAGAATTTTCAAGGTCTAATTTCCGTATGCTTTTTGAAAATCTTCAAAGGCTTTTTTATCAATTCGTTTCAATTAACTAATCAGATATAATCAATTCAGTATATTGCCTCCACTATTCAAGGGGCTAGACTCTTCTATACATTTCAGAGCTTTATGTAAGGAGAAAAATAATGAAGGCTATTGGCTCACCATCAACAATTGCTTCTCCTTTCAGACTCTTCACTCCTCCCAGAACTAGAGTTCCATCAATGTAGAATTCGATTATGCCTTCATCGAGAGTAATCAAAAGGTGAAACCAAGTATTCTCATCCAGGTACTTCATGATTACTGTTTTAGCCATATATGTCATATTGGTTCCTAATGCTGTATAATGAAGCACTACAGAAACATAAGAATCATTTGTTTGGATTTTCACGCCATAATATAAAGTCCCATTATCATTATCCTTTTCAACTATGTAACCATCCGTACTGACATTAGGAATTAACCAAGCTGAAAATGTAAAATTGGTTAGTGCGGTATTTCCACTGTATGGGTATTCAGGACCAATAATGCCAAATGCATCCTCTTTTCCACTGAAATACAAAGCATCTGTTCCACTGTGATGGCGCCTCATGTGGGGCTGTGATTGTACTGAACTTGGAAATGATCCAAGCAACAAGAAGTCTATCATTGATGGCAGTCCAGCTGGGAATGTACTAGACAGTATTTCCCAACCTAATCGGACAACACCAAAGGTGCCTTGTTGTCTCCAGATGCTGAAGTCTGTAATATAGGAAAGATCATCTTCAGAAAGAGTATCTTCCACGACCTCTCTCTCCAGGCTCTCTGGATCTATAACAAACACTCCAAAAGGGTCATCATTGAAGGGGATCATGACGATGACAGCAAGGTTGGTTTCAGATAATTGACCACCGGGACCAGGATATCCACCTATATAACAGAAGTTAGAGTAAAAGTTCATGGCTGGTTTCAAACAACATGGTCCCACAAAAAAAAAAAAAAAAAAAAAATAAAAAAGGATTGTGCTGCTCTGGGGCCAGCAGAACGCACCCAGCCCCTTCAGNACAAAGTACTTAAATATGTTTCTAACAAGGCTAAAATCCTCCTTTAAGATCCTCTGGACTCTTAGCAACTCTAAAATTGCATAGTTTAGTTGTATTATTTTTAAAACAATATGGTGACACAAATTCAATAGAAAAAAAACCTGCATGTTATTTTTCAGCTGCAAAATGCACAGATGTCTTTCAGAAAAAAAAAAAAAAAAAAAATGGCTCAACTTTTCTTAATTACTCAATGATATTTGCTAACTTTGATTCATTTGATAAGCATAGAGCCTAATTCAGTTCTTATATTACTCCAAAACTTACATGAAGATGAAATGGCAAACTCTTGCCTATTGCCTCTGAAAGAGAAGCAGATACACCCTGCAAAGTCAGTAACCAATTGTGTATTAAGATTGCTGCCAAGTCCTGCTATTAGTCGTCTATTTCTGCACAGTAAGAATTCATGATATGAAGATCATCATGTGAATGTAGAACTTCCATGTTCAAAGTGTACAGTGATCAACCTATTTCAAGTAGGAAATCTTTCGTACATCCACGTGGATTTCACTTACAGGAAAGGTCAACACACATTTTCAGTTGCACCAGGGTACAGAAGAACATAAACAGTACTGAGGTAGAATGAATGCACATTAGGAAATATACCCAGCAGCAATCTGAAGTTGTAATTTAAGTCATATGAAGTGCTGTCTACAAGTGGCTAACCTCCTCCTTGGAAAAAAAAAATTAAATAAAGCAACTCTATTACAGTAGATACGCATAGCCTTTAATATCTTTATTATTTCTTCCTGCACATGGATATCTATGTCTCTGAAACATAGATCTCTTTGTTTCTGAAATGAAACAAATGAAGCGTCATTTCAGAAATGAAGCAGCATTCTTTTCAAAGTTCAGATCACCAAAATGTGTTTAACTGTAATTCAGGAACTAACTGTATTTATGTACCCAATTTAATATAAATGAAAAATAAAACCTAAAACCTCACCAGAAAAGCATAGGATATCAAGACATGATTCAAGGCAACGCTCTTTCTAGTCTTGGTTTCTTTTTGACTGATTAAACAGAACACTTTTGTAACAAATACGAAGGGAATGGTGATATTGAAGACAATACCTGAAGCGTTCACCAACTTTAGAATGTAAAATTCATTGAATTCAGGAATTCTATCTGAAATAGCACGTAGTGTTATTGGCTTTGATCTTTCACTGTCCACGAAGCACACAGTCCCATAAGTTTCATAGAACTCTTCTCCTGGCCTCAGCACAGAGTTATTATCAAACAGCTGCCAGCTCAAAGAAACATTGCCGAAGTGTCCTCTATGTCTCAAAATCCTGTTCAGTGATACAGAAAGTGTAAGTGTCCTGGCAGGTTTCCAGCAGCATTCAGTAGCAAAGAAAACATGAAGACTCTGTCTTCCTTACAGTGAAAGAAATACACTACGTTCTAAATAATAATGAATAAATACTACTAGCCTTCCCTTCAAAGGCCTGCACCTCTGCAGTACAATTCTACCCTCAAGTTACCATATGTACATTAGAAAAAAAGCAGCCTATGCAGGTCCATGCATAGTTTGTCTTGTACTTCTAGTACATAAACAATAAATAAGAATGTACAGTAGTTCATAAAGCTAACATTAAAAATTAATATACATGGAAACCCATAGACAGGGGAGACAATCATCTACATTTAACCATAGACATCTCTCTCTGTAGTCATCAAGTCCCCTTAAACTCTTTCTTATACTAGTATTAAATTAGGGTTATGTTCTATGTCTTATTTGAGGTTAAGAATGCAGTAAATGAAAACAAGAGTTGATTTTTATTAGCTATTTGCTAAGATAATTTCACGAACTTCAGAAAGGCACTACAAATAAAAAGTGAAGCACTTTATTAATGCTGTTCTTTACATACAGGAAGTTTGCTTTTGTCAGTTGCATGTAAAATGCCATACTAATAGATACCAAGATGAAGAATTAGTTCAGTTAAATTACTACAGCCACAGCAACATACTTGTGTTGCTTCTGCTTTCAAAACATTTTATTTTGTGAAACTACCCACAGCACTCCATCCCAGCTGTCCAGAACCTTTGTAGCAACTCCAGTTACTTTCCTGAAAGCTCTGTACTGCCACAGCTGTTTTCAGTGGTAAAGTTACATGCTACTTTTACCATTTTTTGATATACAACACAGTAGTCAAAGCAGTGATAGTTTGGAAGAGACAGATCTCTACTAAAATATTTCATCGACAAGGACTAAGTAGGTTCCTCAAATATTTGTGATCCTTGTAACCTACACTTCCATAATGCACCTGTGTATTAGCATGTTTTGTTCAAATTATCATTCTTCATGAAATCCAAAAACACTATCCTGCAAATTAAACTATTAAAAAAAAAAAAAAGTGCAAAGCAATGAATGACACAGGAAAAACAAAACATACAAGAAACATAATATCCTCTCTTCTCAAGGATATTAATTTTTCAGTTGTATTAACACAAGCATAAAAGACCTAACATCTCATAACAACGTTATGTTTATCAACGTCATAAACATCTGCTTCAAGACCTTAAAAAAACAACCAAACAAAAATCAAATAAATACATATAGAGTAATGTAAAAAAATATAGCATCATAGAATTATAGAATCATCTGAGTTGGAAGGGACCTTTAAAGGCCACCCAGTCCAACTCCCCTGCAGTGCACAGGGACAGCTACAGCTGGATCAGGTTGCTCAGAGCCCTGTCCAGCCTGACCTTGATGATCTCCAAGGACTGGGCATCCACCACCTCTCTGGGCAACCTGTGCCAGTCCTTCACCACCCTTATCGTAAAAAACTTTTTCCTTATAGCTAGGCTAAATCTCCCCTCTCCCAATTTGAAGCCATTTCCCCTAGCCCTACCACAACAAGCCCTCCTAAAAAGCATGACCCCTTCTTTCTCATAACCCCCATTTAGATACTGAAAGCCTGTATGAAAACAGCCTCTTCCCTAACTATTCACACTACCACGTTTATTGTGACCTAACTTCTCTTTACATCCTGTCTAGAGATTTCTTAACAAAAAATAATTATTTTCATGGAATTACAATTTCATACTAAGTTTATGGAATGTAAAAAGATAACATGCCAAGTACATTCATTTTTTCAGCACTTCTCATTCTTGAATACAGCTCAGAAGTCTGAATAGTATTTTACTCTTATATTCTTATATAAGAGTACTTCTTATATTCTGCCTTGCAGACTGTCCTATCTGGACCTTGAGTATAGATTTCAATCTATAATTAATAGATAAAAGAAAAAAAACAAACTAATACATAAAGAGTACAGTAGCATAGGTTGTTTGTAGGTAAAAGCTTGAAACTAAGGTGCAAAAAGACATCCACTGCCAGTCTTATTTAGCTGTTTGTTGAGCTTTTCATTTCTCCTTTAGCAGAGGTTACACTATGCTCAATCACTCAGATTCTTCTGTACCTACAGACTACTGAGAATGTAACAACAATGATGTAGTCTTATTTACAATACAACTTGAGTATCTGTACACTTTTTAATATTTAGTATTTGATAATATTACAGCTGATGTCTCCAATATGTTACAAATCATAGAATCATAGAATCATAGGATCATAGAATCAATGAATGGCTTGGGTTGGAAGGGGCCTCAAAGATCATCTAGTTCCAACTCCCCTGCCATGGGCAGGGACACCTTCCATTAGTCCAGGTTGCTCGCAGCCCCATCCAGCCTGGCCTTGAACACTGCTAGGGAGGGGGCATCCACAGCCTCTCTGGGCAACCTGTGCCAGTGTCTCACCACCCCCACAGGAAAGAATTTCTTCCTAATATCTGGCCTTAATCTCTCCTCTTCCAGTTTATGGCCATTACCCCTCACCCTGTTGCTACATGCCCTTCTAAAGAGTCCCTCCCCAGCTCTCCTGTAGGCCCCCTTCAGGTACTGGAAGGCCGCTATCAGGTACCTCCAGAGTCTTCCCTTCTTCAGGCTAAACAACCCCAGCTTTAAGCACAGATTGGTCAGTGGTCAACACAAGAACAGTGCATTATTTCTGCAGCTCCAAAAGAATACATCGCTGTAACATTGTTGTAGTAATGTGACAAACGCCAGGCCCCTCAGCTGCAGTAAAGCTCCTTTCCCACACACTTTACCCAAACAGGTAATGAATGTCTTTGGCCAATTCACAGAATGTTAGCGATTGGAAGGGACCTCGAAAGATCATCTAGTCCAATCCTCCTGCCAAAGCAGGAACACCTAGATCAGATTGCAGTACCTATGGGGGAATCTTGTATTTATGTAATCGTGTCTTTCTCAGCCTGTCCCTATTGGGGAGGTGCTCCAGCCCTCTGATCACATTCCTGGACCTCCTCTGGACACCCTCCAACAGCTCAGTGACCTTCTTGTGTTGGGGGCCCCAGAACTGGACGCAGTACTCCAGGTGGGGTCTCACGAGAGCAGAATCACCTCACTCACCCTGCTGGTCACACTTCTCTTGACGTAGCCCAGAATTCGGTTGGCCTGGGCTGCAAGCACACATTGTCGGCTCATGTTGAGGTTTTACAGCAAACGACACCCTCAAATCCTTCTGCTCAGAGCTGCTCTCCACCCATTCTCCGCCCAACCTCTATTTGTGCTTGAGATTGCCCCAACCCAGGTGCACGACCTTGCTCTTGGCCTTGCTGAACTTCACAAGGTTGGAATGCGCCCACCTCTCCAGCCTGTCCAGGTCCCTCTGGATGGCATCCCTTCCCTCTGGCATGTCAACGGCACCACACAGCTTGGTGTTATCTACAGACTTGCTGAGGGTGCACTCAATTCCACTGTCCATGTCACCTACAAAGATGTTACACAGCACTGGTCCCAGTACCGATCCCTGAGGGACGCCACTCGTCACCTGTCTCCATTTTGACATTGAGCTGTTGACCACAACTCTCTGGGTGCAACCATCCAGCCACTCCTTATCCAGACAGTGGTCTGCCCATCAAACCTGTCCTTTTCCAATTTAGCAACCAGGATGTCATGTCTGACAGCGCCAAACGCTTTGCACAAGTCCAGGTAGATGGCGTCAGTTGCTCTTCCCTTATTCACTGATGCTGTTACTCCAAAATAAAAGGCCACCAAATTTTTTCACGCATGATTTGCCCTTGGTGAAGCCACGCTGGTTGCCACCAACCACCTCATCTTCATTGTTCATGTGCCTTAGTAGAGCCTTCAGGAAGATCTGTTTCCCTTTTCCAGTCAGCAGGAACTTCACCAGACTGCCATGACCTTTCAGATATGATAGACAGTGGCTCGGCAATTTCATCTGCCAGTTCCCTGAGGATCCCATCGGGTCCCACGGACTTGTGCACCTCCAGGTTCTTTAGATGGTCTTGAACATGATCTTCACTTACAGCAGCAAGATCTTCCTTCTCCTAGTTCTTAGCTCTCCAGTCCCTCTCTCTAGTCCTACCTCTCCACAACTTGGGCGGTGGGATTAGAGCCCTTACTGTTGAAGGCTGAGGCAAAGAAGTCATTGAGACCCCAGCTTTCTCCATATCGCTTGTGACCCGGTCTCCAGTTTCCTTCCAGAGCGGACCCACATCTTCCCTAGCCTTCCTTTTATCATTGATGTACCTACAGATTTTCTTCTTATTCCCCTTTATGTCCCCGGCTAGACTTAATTCTGTCTGGGCCTTGGCTTTCCTAACCTGATCCTTGACTGCCCGGACAACTTCTTTGTATTCCTCCCAGCTCGCCTGTTCTTGTTTCAACTCCGTATAGACTTTCTTTTTACACCCAAATCATTCATTCCAAAATTTTGTAAAGCTATTTTTCTCCAATACATTTCTATCAATGCAAACTTGTACAGGGTTAGATCAAAGTACTTTTGCAAAGTACCACATACATCAGTTCCAAAAGAATGCAGAGATATTAATTACAAGCAACTTACAAAAAAACGTTACTTTTGCCTTCTTCTACTGTCTTCTCTAAAGGCTCCAAAGAGAAAATTCCATTAGGATCATCATTTGCTTCAATAATAACTGTAGCCATTCCAGCCTGAAAGATAACTGTATCCCCTAAAAAGAGAACAATTATTGGAATCAGAAATGTAGGTAGCTATAAATGTGAGGATGTTTTATACTTACACCAATTATGCAAAGAACAACTACAAAGCGACAGTGAAAAACAGTATTTGACCTATTCAGTAACAGGCAAATCAGAGTAAAAATTCTCAGATAATACATCATCCAGAGAGCAAAACCTAAGAATTTCAGGAAAAAACATATGTTATTTGAATTGTGAAAATATGATTCTGTCTGCTCAGTACCCCTGCATGTAGATGTTCCTGGCTAGTGGAAAGGACTCTATGAGATGTAGCACTTTGTGCTAATCAATAATCAAAAGAATAAGATATTCAAAGGTATAGATTAAACGAACAAGAAATTCAGAGACCCCAGACCATCTTCAGACCTAGAAGTACTGCATTTAAACTAAACACAAGCTAAGAACAATGTTTAAGAGTCTATACTCATATCAGAGAATAACTGAAAGGAAAAAATATAAGATACCTCTGATGCATAGGGGAAGATAGAATTTCTGTGTGCATATTAGCACCATAGGGATGTTAATTCTACACCACCCCAGTGTTCCCAGACCTATGCCATTTTTCATCCTGTTTAAGAGTATCAGACTAGGTTTTGTTCCAGATTAAACAATGTGGTTACACCTTTGAATTCATATATCTCTGTTTGTATTTTCTCTCAGGTACAACCATCCCAATATAATTTTCAAAAGTGCTGTAACAGTCGAGGCTGATACATGTAGAGAATACAGAAAATCAATTTTTTGCTTTCTGGAATGCATATAGAAATATTCTGTAATCTTAGTGATTCCAGACAGGCTCTACAATGACATGATGCACCTTTGAGAGGAAAACGGAGACTATGGTTATCCATTTTGCAGGAGCAGTGTGCCAGGAGAAAACCCATCGTATATTCCCAATGAGGTTGCAAGAGAAATTACCAGTAGATCCTGAAGAAAGTTAGTTAAGCAGCAAAATACTGCAACAGAGAAAATTTATGAAGGGAGAAGAATTGTTTTGCCTGATTCTTTCCCCAGGTCTGTTCTGTGTGAGACTTGGGTACCACAGTGAATGCTGACCTTGAGAAACAGATTAGCTGCCTCATACTCAAAAAAATGCTTAAAATTCCCCTATCATCCTCTGGCTGCATCCTACCAATGTTTAGGGCAGGATTCAGTTTGAGATCAATGCTGCCTTGTGAGAAATCCGTAGGCCAGCCACAGAGTGTCCTCTTCAGCATGACCTCAATCATTCTCTAGCCTTATTGACTGTAAAGACTGCATCATCATAGACTGTAATGAGAGCTAAGGTGCTTAGCGTGCTTATAGACACCTAATCGAAGAAATCTAATTTTAGGTTTCCTAATCTTGAATTGAATCCGTGGAAGGTATTTTACTTTGAGAACACTTCACACAATCTGAAGGTATGGTCTGTTGGTTAATTGTGGTTGTCTTCCTTTGCTTTACTAATTTACAGCCCCTAAAATCCTACTTACTGTTCTGGTGGCTTATTCAATACAGATTTGCTTGGCATTGAAAATATTTGCAATGCACTCACAGCTTGCTATTATCTCTCACCTAGTGAATAATAAAACCTGAAGGACAGTAAGTCATTAAGATTTGCTAACACAATTGCAAATGACTCTCCCACAACACCTTGAGTTTTGGTGGGGCTAGCTGTAGGGAGTCTTTTTTAAGCAGTTAGAGACCAGGAAAATTTATGTATTCCTTACATTTCACTTTTGTTTTCTTACGAATAATAAAGAACAGTGATGATTCATTCCAAAAGATATGTATTTTAAAAAGCAGAGGAATGTGCCAGATAATTTTGATAATTTCTTGTTAAGTAACAACTATGAAAAAATAATAAAAAGACAGTGTTATTTCTATGATCAGAAACTCTTTCTTCAGAGGTGGACCACAGGGTAACTTCTAATATATTTTTTTTCTGTAGAATAAACTACAGTGCCACAGTGAAAAACGTGTATGCATACTTTTCTCTACTACAAAAAGAAAACATAGACCAATTTACATACCCTTCCTCCAAATATGACTGTTCTGTTTGTTTTTACAAAAATTAGGTAGTTTTGAAGCATACACTGGAGCAGGAATAAAAACTAAAAGAATCCCTCTTTCCCTAAGCCTGTTGCGGTACTAAAATTCTTTATCATTATATTTTGTAGTCAAGTCAAAACCTGTCTAATTTCGAGCTCTTACATTTAAAAAGAGACTTCCACTGCAGTTGTTTTTGCAGAAGAGGTGTCAACTATAGCATTTAATTCTTGTTTCCAACAAAATAATTCAAGATGAGAACCCAAATACAATCTCTAGAAAAGTCTTGAAGCAAACCTTATTCATCAAATACTTGGCATTTATATATTGCTTTACAATAAGACCAAAAAATTGCAGCAAAACAAAAGGAGAGTTACTAAACATACATCAAATCATGACTTTTACCTGTAGAATTCAAAAGGATGATATAAAATGTTTCATCAGTTTCAGGGGTATCATCATCATTAACATACACAGATAAATTCTGCTCTCTTTCTCCAACATCAAACAAAATGAAACTGTTCCTTCCACTGGGAACAAAGTCACCCTCTTCAGCTGTTGCATCTCCATTGACAGTAATATACTGAACAGCAACAGCAGTATCATCAGATCCATTCCTCAGAACGGTAAAGTTTGCAACACTTCCTTCTTGAACACTCACTGTCAGAGGTTCTGAAAATATAAAAGCAACAAATCTGCCTGAGTTCAAGCCTGAGTTCCTTTCATTTGCACTATTCTCTTAATGCTCTCTAATAGAATCCTCATTCTATTCTCATGAAATAGAAGGCACAGGTAGCAAAAATATGGAAAGAATCCCAGATACAGGGGAACAGAATCATAGAATGGAGTAGTTTTGTACCAAACCAATCTCAACATCAACAAAGAGAATCATGACATAAAATAAGGGAAAGTTTTGAAGGAAAAAAATAATTCAATAGGACTAGAGGAAATGGCTTCCAATTAAGAGAGGGGAGATTTAGACTAGATATAAAGAAAACGTTTTTTACGATAAGGGTGGTGAAGGACTGGCACAGGTTGCCCAGAGAGGTGGTGGATGACCAGTCCTTGGAGATCATCAAGGTCAGGCTGGACAGGGCTCTGAGCAACCTGATCCAGCTGTAGCTGTCCCTGTGCACTGCAGGGGAGTTGGACTGGATGGCCTTTACAGGTCCCTTCCAACTCGGACAATTGGATATGATTCTATTCTATTCTATTTTTTGGTCCATCCCTGGCTGTGTTCAAGGCCAGGCTGGATGGGTTCCTGGGCAGTTTGATCTAGTGAGCTAGTGGTTGGCAACCCTGTCCACGGCAGGGGGGTTGGAACTAGATGATCTCTGAGGTCCCTTCCAACCCAAGCCATCCTATGATTCTATGATTCATTCCATGATTCTGTTCTGTTCTGTTCTATTCCATTCTATTCTATTCTTATACAATGAAAACATGCAAGTTTTGCACTCACTTTGTTGGGATTAGGATTTACCAATTACCTGGTCTGTGAAAAAAAAAATCTGATTTTGGTACTGTACATATTCCGCATTTAAAAAACAGTAATATCTTACCTGCAAAATAAATGGGATCATCATTCCCTGTAATTTGTAAGATTACACTGGTTACATTGCCCAGCCTGGCTCCACCAGTAGCATTGAATAAGCTGATGATGAATACTTCCTTCTCTTCTGGCACCTGAATGATAAAGTATTAAGAAATTAATTTCTACCATACAGAACACAGAGAATTTCAAATGAATAGCCGAAGTAGTTAATAATCAAGAGATTGTTTTATTCTGTTTTATATTTATCAGTCCTAAGGTGTTTCAAGAGGGTGACAAATGATAGTTCATAGAGTTACACAGAAATTAACATCAAATCTTATAAATAAATCCCTTCATCTTTATTCTTGTACAGATGACACAAAACTTATCTTCCAGGTCCCCGCTTCTAATATATGCAAGTTATTTTTTACAGCTTTATTTATTATTTATCTATCTTTCTTATATTACTTCAAATAGATTAGTGTAGAGCAACGAAATTAGGATTCCAGCTATCTAGACATGAGTACTCAAATGAACTTTCCTATAATTTAATGACTCTCAACTTGAAACTTTTTTCAGCTTCCAAAATTCTTTTACTATTCACTGAAGTTATCTCAGTTCTACCCATGTATTTTGATTTTTTCTATAAGTTATCACGCTCTTGAGAAGCAGATATTCCTTCTTTCTCCTTACGTTCTAATGTTTTAGCACTTATTCTTTGTCCCATATTCTCACCCTAAAACACCCTAAAAAGTGCTTACCTCATCTGGCAGTGAGTAAATGGTGATATTTTTTGAAAACTGCAGATTATCAAAGAAAATAGTCCCCTGTTCTGGATAGACATCATTGGTACATGCTGGATCAACAACCCAAGACACACTAACATTTCCATAGTTTCCTTGTTTTCTTATAACGCTGTAAACAGCTAAAAATGCAAACATACACAGTCATATTCAGAACAACAGATATCAAAACAAAAAAGGTAAGCATATCTGAAACAATGAAAAGGAAAGAAAATAATAAGCAAATTCACTTATTATGAAACCAATAACGTGAGAGTGCTACAGGAAATGGCACAAAAAGATAAATTACTAAAGCAGTTCAAACTACTTTAGTTTCACATGCTAATTCTTGCTTGTAGAAATAATTGATCATTGAATATAAATAGATGAATTAATATCACCCATATGGAGATTCAACCCTATGCTTCTCTCACAAACACTCTGTTCTTCATGCTCCACGAACAGACCTACTACCTCCACACTGCACTTCACACTTACATCAAAACTCTATTCCCCCTGTCTGGTACATTTTTTAGACATTTTTTTTTACTGAGTTGATCCCTCTGTTTTTCCAGGCACATCCTTCTCAACTTCAGTCTCTACCACTCTGGAAACTCCTGGAGACTTCAGTCAGACATTATCCAAGAAAGCAGAAAAGAAGCCTTGTAGGAGCAAACTGCAGATAAAGAAGTAATTCCCATAAAAAGGAATTACCAGTATAGATGTTTTCTCCTTTACTTTCGTTTATTGTTATTGTAAGTTCATCAGGTAGAAACTGAATGATACCATGTGGATCATCATTCTTCAAAATCGTTATATTGACCGCTGTGGCATTCCCCAGCTTGCCTGGCATTTCACTGTAGGCACTAAGTACCACAGAATACATCTCATCCAGCTAGAAGAGGGAAACACAGTCAGAACAAAAAATACATTTTCAACACTCACATCAATACCAAAATGGATTATAGTCCACCACCCCCAGCTAGCCAGAAAAAGATTCAAATTTAAACAAAAGGAAATCACACACCCTTTCTATGTGCAACTAGTATTTGCATATTGCCATCAGATAAAATAAATCATTAGGATTTTCTATCTCTAAAAGCACTGTTTTCTCCAAAATTAGAAGTGAGGACTATTTTGCATATTTACCTTATAATCACACGAATTCAGAAGTACAAATATATTTGTAATACTCTCTGAAATGTAAGTTTTCTTTTCCCTAAGATTTCTTAACATTACTCTTTTTTTAACAGTTAAAGCAAAGATTTTAAAACCACTGACAGCATGCAGATTTAGAAAGAATTAATCTGTTGGTGTTATTAATCTAATGGGATGTGATACTTCTTATAGCAGAAAAAAGCTTCAGGGAACATTAGAACAATCATTGCATCTATGCACCCAGAAGGCCAGCATTAGTCTAGGCTGCTCAGTGAAATTGGCCAGTAGTTATCAGGAAAGAAAAAAATGAACTGGTTCTTCACACAGAGTTTAATTAAACAATGGCATTCAGTACTGCAGAATGTTGTAGATGCTAAACTCCTACATGAGTTGAAAGCAAAACTGTTTCAATTAACAGGGGAAAAAAAAAAAAACAACAAAACACCTATTATTCCAGACATCCTTGGGCTGCTCACCCTTGGAGTCTCGGAGGTCACTCTGAAGAACAACCATTATATAGTTGTCCTGCTCATGTGTATCTGCCTTTAGTCACTTTTGGAGACAGAAGAGAATAAAAGGACCTTCTTATTTGTTACTTCTGATGCTACAACTCATGTGTTTTCATCTGAGCATCTCAACAGATATGACTTAGCTAGTCTCATAATATTGTTGTAACCAGGGAAATACTTTTATCTCAGACTGTAATGAAGAACTAATGGTTGGAATGTAAAGAACATACTGCTTTAGTGCCCAGCACTTACTCAATTAACTTATGTTCCTGGCTTCTGTAGTGTAATTTAGACTCTTTAAGTCTCTTTCCAGTGGAATGTTTGGGGAAAATAAACCTAAATTTCTACAGCAGGCTATGGAACTGAAGATGGAGCTGCAATGTTCTCCTCATTTCCTCATCATACAATCCTCCACCCATCCTACAATCCATGGCTGATAATCACCTGGTCCTACAAAAAGATTATTAACTTTCCTAAAACTTTTACATTTTGTAAGGCAGGGTTTTTGACAGCTTAGTTCCTGTTCATTAGCAGGATCAGACAAATACAACTGCTTATGCAAATTACTGCATGGGAATGTGTATGTAAAGGCAGGAAAGAGTCCTGAACCACAGTAGCTAAACTTTATGTTAACATAAATGTAGTAAAACCAAACCCTTGCAAACTTCTTGATGGAATCCAGGATAGATAATACACAGAAAAGGGAACTGGATACAGAAAAGCAGAAAGCAAATGTTAAGGACAGAAACATGCTCAAATTCCACAGATTTCTGGGATTACAAAACAACAGAGGTATCAGAGAAACTCTAATATTCAGGCAAGGCTGAAAAGACCTGATTTGTTTGATATAAAATGCTTTCACATGGTACTTGGCTATCTTACACATCTTCTAGTGCCTCTTCCTCTACTTATTTCTCACACATAAGAAAAAACCTGGTAATGTTACATGAAGCCTGCTAGAATGCACAGGTGAAAACATCTGCATTTTAATAAGTAACAAACGAATATTCTCATGGACACAATTTGAAGAGGGAAAAATAGGAATTTTTACCTCTGGAATCTCATCCATTCTTGTCAGTAGAGTAATTACGATCTCTCTTTCACCAGGCTTAAACTCTAGAATTCCTGTGCTTCCATAAAACTCATTATTGTCTCTTGGTTCCACAGTATAGCGTAGAAACTGTCTGACAAGACTTCCTCTAGTGCGAACAATCTGCAGCTCAACAGACTCCCCTTCCTGTAAGAAAGAATATCTATCTTTTTTCCAGCACTCTTTTTAAACTAAGTTGTCCATAAGGTTTTAAAAAAAAAATTCAGGTAGCTACCTTGATACTGTAGGGACCTCTGGAAGAGGAAGAGAACTCAAACACTCCTCCAGGATCATCATTTTCCAAAATAATAATTTCACGAGTAGTAAACCCATACTTCAGTATCTGATTTTCCACACTGACCCTGAGAAGAGAAGGCAAGAGATTTTTTTAAACGGCAATTCTGTTTGGCAAGTAAACCAATATATATGCAGATAATGGAAGAAAGTAAAGTTTCTGAATAAATTTTAAAAACCAACAGTTACCTGTAAAGAATAAAATAAATTAAGCAAGACACAATATCAGAATGTTTTATTCCTTTGTTTAAGAAAGAAGAAAAAAATAAAGCTTCTGAAATATCTTTGTTTTCTGGTTAATTCTTACAGCTTGTGATTCTGTTCTGTTTTTTTTTTAATCACACGTGCACACAACACACAGGAAAAGAAACAGCATTGTACAAGAAAAAAAGATAGTTAAATTCCATGCTACTTCGTATTTGGATCAAGGCATAAAGGAAATTCCAAAACCACTTGCATTGAGATTACATTGACAATCACACAGTTCCATTCCTACCCTCTCCGTCAAAGTTTACTATTGACAAAAAGAAACAGAGATTTGCCTCTCAATACTTCAGATCCCATCCCCATCTGTGTGTTAATCTGCTTTCTGAAGATGTGGAGACTACTTGTAGGATCCCACTCTAACTCTAGGAAGCACTGGACCACCTCTCGGTAGCTCAGACTCATTCCCCTTTCTCCTTCCTTCCTCACAAACCCTCGGTCTCAAAGCACATGGTGAATGGTGCAAGGATGAAACACACTGACCAAATACACGTATTTCAAATTTCTCTTGATAAAGAATTTCTTTCTCTGGGCTTCCCTGTTACACCATCTTCAGCCTACTCAGTGACGTGAATGGGCCATATCTTACATCAGAAAGGAACCTTGCACATTACGGTTCTCTTTTCCCCAGAAGCAGTAATTTTCAACAATCTTGTTTTAAATTTATTACATTAAAAATTCCAGAAAAGTACTATTGAAGGATGTATCAAGAGTACACCTTCAAGCTGACAGTCTGGATATGATTAATTACATCTTATGCTTTTAGATTTCTTTGCATCTCCCATGTTTCCTGTCAGTTTTATGCTTTCAATGAAATTGCAGTCCTGCATATTGTATGTATTTTTGTACTTTCATTGTATTTCAACTCAGAGTTCACGAAGTACTATTTCACTGAGAAAGAATTTATATCTATTATATCTGGTATTGAAATCAGTTTCAGAACTCTGTCCACAAGCACTCCATAAATAATTGGAACCTCCCCACACAAAAAACTGACTTAGCAATGTTTGCTATAGCAAAGTCTACACGACAGGATACAGGATGCAAAACAGAAAATGTCTGTTTAATAGAGTAACATGTTTACATTTGTTACATTCTAATAAATACGTCAGTAGACACAGTAACATCTGTTAACATAAACTATATGTACATTATTCAAAAAATAAGATAAATTTGCTCATCTTTGATCACATAAACTTCCCTGTAACTCTAGGGAGTTCAGCCATTTAGTTGGGGCAAATTGTATTTCAGGCAGTTTAAAACAACTAATCCATTATTCCATCAAACACTCAAATATCAAACAGTAAGCCATGCATTCATAACTTTCATCATTCACAGATCCTAAATAAAGAAATGCCTTCAAGCCAGAACCCCATGCCATCAAATGAAACACCAAAAGGGAAGCATGCATTGTCTGAAGAGACATAGAAAGCATGATTCTTGTGAGGAAAAGAAATGATAAAGACAGATTCTGTCCAAACCAACCACTTCTAAAACAAAGCATTGATTCATCAAAGACAAAAAACAGTTCACTGCACTTACCCAAAGTACACGACAAACCTTTCTGTCTCTACCCTGTCAACATAGAGAAAAGCAAGAAAGAAAGGGGATGGGGAAAGGAATGAAAGTGCCACTTGCCAGAATTTCAATAGTACTAATCTTAGAAAAGAATAATAATTAAAAAAAGAAAAAGCTTTCTTTTTACTTTCCAAAAGCTTATAATGTTCATTTTATGGGAACCCTGCTTGCTTGTCATTTTCCTGTTGACAGATGCTAGCAAATGGGCAGTTTCCACTTAGGAGAAATGACCCCATGACCAATTTAGCATGTCAAGACCCATTCAAGGCATTACCCACCAAGCCCTCCTCGAAAAGCTTGATTACTACCAGCCTCTGTACATGCTCACAACTGCAGCAGCAGTCCACATTTATAAGTACTTAGCCCTCCATTATGAAAAAAATCTACATGCCTCTATGCTATGGTATTTCATTAATCTGCCAAAGTAATTATTAAAAAAAAAAAAAAAAGCATGAAAGGTGTTGTGATGGGTGCATAATGAAAAGTAATCACAGCAAACTTTATAACAAAGTTTTAGTTAATCATGTTATCAAAGCAATATAAACAAACACATGTGTATATATATATACACACACATATACACATTTATTTCAGCTTCACAGAGTTACACTCCATGAGTCCAAACACAGCATAGACAAAACAGTCTGTTAAGATGAGCTGAGGAGTAGTGTTAGAGTCTAGTACATTGTAACGCACAGTGGCAGCACCACAAAAATTGAAAGACAGCAGCACAATTGAAGTGTTTACAAGGGTATCACAAGGTGTTCACCTCAAACACCTCTAGGTGTTCTTTGACAGGACAGAGAAGACTGAGAATACTTCATTACTTGGAAAAGTAATAGTCTAAATCAGACCTGAATAGAGAGCTTACAGGTCAGAAAGCAAGCAGTAAGGTTCAGTCCATCAACTGGTAAAGAAAAACTGTGAAGATTCTCCATATAAGCCCCGTTTTGAACATTTTGGTCTTTTTGTTTTTATTTTATTGTATTTTTATCTGATGTGTTTTCTCTGGATGATATCATGACTGGTCAGATTGCTATCACGGCCTTGACGCTACTCCAAAAAGTCATAAACCATCCTATGGAAAAAGTAAATAGAAGCACCTAGGTTTAGGTTTACAACTCTAAACTGCTGTTAAGTGAAGAAGGAATGGTGCACTCAACAGGTTTCATCATGTCTACACTGTGAGGCATATATATACAAATTCTTCTAACATAGAATGCATATCCCTAATAAAAATAAAACAAAATAAAATAAAAGTAGAAATTAAACATCCAGTAGGCTTTAACCGCCCTGTCCATGTCCGCAGGGCTCCTGCACTGGAGGTGTGAGCCCTCCTGCCGCATCAAAGGCTGGACCTGGGCCTCAGCTCGCCTCCTGGCTGTGGTGATCACTGGGATGCGTATGGGCCTGCCTGCCATCCTCAGGCCTGACTGACTCATGTTCCCCATCTGACTGGCCCCATTGCCATGGCCTTGCCTGGTGAGGCCCCTGCCCTGCTGGACAAGCTATGGGGCTGGACAGCAGGCCCTCTGCCACCAAAGAGCCTCCAGGCCACCAGGCACTCACAACATCAAAGAAGAAAGGGGTGTTCATATACCACCTCCTGGTCACAGAGTAACTACTTCCAAACTGCCACATGGTGCACAGGATCAGTTCAATCCTGCTTCACTCCTTATGGTCTGTGAAACCAGCTCTTTGGGTGCTCCTGTAACAGCAATGCGGAAACAGAACAAAGATGGCTATTCAGAACTTCAGAAACCCAACAGTGAGGGTATTCAGGACAAAAGTTAGAACAGCTCCTTTAATATGGTAGTTTAACCATGGCAAGCAGCTCCAGCTATTGAAGACAACACTTGACCAGGAGTAAGGAGATCCAGCTCACTGGGAAAGTCACTTGCCCTTTTTTCTCCCTAACTTTTTCTGCAAAATGGTTGTCTAGAGACACAAAGTTTCACTTTATTACAGGTGGTAAGTCCTGGCAATGCTTATGATGCTAATGTAAAGAAATGCAAAATTTCTCAAAATGTGTAAGATGATGTCCATATGACAAGTCTAATGTGATTTGAATGGTCATTAGGGAAACGTTTTCTTTTAAAAAAATCATAATTTTTATTTAGCAAGAACTACAGACCAATTAGGAGAACTAACAGGAGTTTCAAAACGTTTCCTGCACTTTTTTAAACACAGAGTACTATAAAATAGCACAAATTAGATTTTTGACCAAGTTTAACGTACCATGGGAATTTCAATGTTATTATGTACTAAATACCACCACAAATAAAACAAGTGTTATTGATAGATGCAATGATTTTGAAGCCGATAGCTTACGATGAGGACAGGAATTCCTGCAGAAAGTGTGTTCTGAAAGACACCTGAATTGCACCTGTGAGTCTGTATTGCTGTCATTATTAAAACCACACTTCTCTAACACTTTCTTTTCTACCAGTATCTCAGAAAACAGGAATTCAAATTGCTTGTGGTATATTACTCCATTTGCTTTCATCAGTGTTCACACCCTCTCCAAATTTTTCAGGGTTATCTTCTAGATATTTAATTAGTGGCAGGGTCTAGCTATAAAGAACCGCATTAAAGTAGGATTTGCCAAATTACAAATTCCACAGTGCTTCTCACCAGAGGAAACACCTTCTCTCCAGGTTTAATCCATCATTTATTTGATTTTGGGGACTATTTTATTTCGCTGCTCATAGCAGGAGAGATATGGCATTATTATTTTTAGAAGTTAATAAAAGAATAATAAAAGAAGTTAATAAAAGCTAGCAGTAGGTGTCCAGTGGCACTCATTTCAACATTCTACTGTTTGCCAAAACCTTTTTCCTCATTAAAACAAAGTCTGATCAAACCTTTGAAGAAAAAGCCAACCTTTTACTGAGATCACTCAGATAACATCACATTTATGACTTAATATAAAATTTACTGAAGTAAGAAAGATAGATGTGATTTTGAGACAGATGGTAACCACAGGAAATTACCAAGTTAAGAGAAAGTCCCCACTCCATTAAGCAGTGTGTTAGATTTTCTTTGCATCCCAATGCAAAGAGTAACTCACAAGATGTAAACATCACTTAAGCCCTGATCATTGACAGCATGCAGTGCTTTAAATGGTCCTTCTATGATTTTGACATGTAGTAAACTCTTAAACCAAAAATAAAGTTAAAAAACAGCTGGATGTTTCACAATAAAATAGTCAAACTTGGATTTTACATTTTTAATTTTTAAAAAATCACTTTGTAACTCATGAGTCTCACCATGTTCTATATATACAGTTGATAGAATTTCAGCCTATGGAAATTTGTATCCCATCACAGAAATCACTGTAACTATAAAGATGTCCAAATAATGTTGCTTCAATTTTTCTTTATTATAGATAGTAAATGAGATTTAAGTCATAACAGAAATGTATGAATCTGTTATTGTATTCTAAATGTCATGGGTCAAGATTCAAAAATCCCTTTTTTAAAGATTATGACTTTCAGAAATGAAAATAAATTTATCAGAATATAGCTGTTCCCATATCCCATAATCTCCAGGTTCTCATAATCACCACTATTCATTCAAGACCACAAACTCAGGGCTGCCCCAAAACACATGCCCTGGAGGTTCTGGCCCTCCAGTTGTACCAACCGCCAAATCAATAGCTGTCTGCACCTTAACTGAAGGGATGACAACTGCCAAAAGGAGAATATACTGTGTAGAAGGGAAAAACAACAATCAGATTTTTAAAAAAACAATTTCTATTTGTTCTTACCAGGTAAAATGAACAGCCCTAGTACGCATATACACTTCCGCAAAGCATACACACAATTTCCATGGCCTATTCCACCCACATTCATCAAGAAGACCAAGGCCTTTTCTTTCTTACATAGATTTCACTACAGACATCTGTTTTTATTTACACTTGGTCTCAATTCAGGCCTACTCAGAGAGGGCAGGCATTAAAAAAAGAAAATATGAAGAAGCTTCAGGAGATATAAAATTTTCTTGCTTCTTTATAACTCTTTGGAAGCATATTCTTCATGATATGAAGTTGCCTCCATTTTGTGGACATAATTCAGAGTTAGCTTTAATATATATGGCCCATGGATGGAGACCATAAAGCAAGAAAGACTATTTTCGATGGCTTAGAAAACTTCTTTTATAGTTACGGATGCAATTAAAACTCATTTAAAATCGAACTGCCTTAACAACACCACTAACTTGTAAACAATACACCCTTGTTAGAATTAATTATTTTGATTGTCTTATGCGTGCTATTACTAATTCCAGTCAATTGGATGCTTATGAACATACTCCTATGTCAAAGTTGCATTACAGTTCTTACACGCACTCTTTTCCCACTGACTCGTGTTACAATTTACAGAACACTACAAGCATATCTACAGCACACTGCATCTTTTTTTTCATGCTAATTCACTACTGCTGTGGGGTGCCGGCTGCCAGCCTTGGAAACTGAAATCTTCTGTTTGTCCAGAAAATACCAACCATGCAGAAAGAAATTACACAAGCTTAGACACCACACTGCCAGTATCCTCCAACCCTGATATGAAGAGCCACCTCTCAAGTGATGTACTGGAATGATGATCTTTGCAGTCATTTCATTCTTGGTTTCTGCTAATTAGTTAAAGTAAGGGACGCTATCCAGGCACAGAGAAAAGTTCAGATTCTATCTCCTCCTTATTTCTATGTTTTTTCCAGGCCAGACCACCTGTTCTCTAGCTTGTTGTCTGACCCTGCCAAGTGTGGGAAAGCTGCTTACTGTTGGCACGCTCTCTACTAGCCACTTCATGATCAGCAGAGCCTACTACTCCCACCATACACAGCAAAAGCAGAACGGTGGTTATAATTGTTCAGCTGCCAGTTCAATCCTTGTTGCAGCCATGATTTTCAAGGCACAGTTTATAGTGACTACTCAGAATAAATGGCAGAAATCTGTAGTTTCACACACCTGCACAGCTGTTAGAATTGATAAAATAAGCTCGTGATGCCCACTTCTGTCTACTTACTTGTTTCCTTCCATTCCACTCTGCACTTGGCATCCTTACAGTCACAACATCAACCAACGATTTAATCTTAGATTCGCCCTTTATGCCAGAGGCTGTAATGAATTCCTTCAGATAAGCCAGTTTCATCCTCAGACAGGAAAGCAAAGAACTCCTTGCAATAGTCTCCATTTGTTCTTGTCTCAAACAGGATTCGCTTTTTAATATAACGAGAAGCCAAAGTAGATTCAAATTCATCCTGAGCTAGATGCATTAACTAGCCATTTTTTAACAAATCAAGCCAATCCTGCAACTGAGTAACATCTTTCCTGTCTGACAGAAAGACGTTTAAAAATCATGCCATCTGAATTAGGATCTTACAGTGATCAACAACAGCTTGAGGAGCTTCTTGCCTATTTGCTAATGTGTAATCAGTGTGGGTATCTGGTGCTGAAATTCCTAAGGGCCAGCTTACACTTCCTGTATAGAACACTTCTTCTGGATAAGGTAAGGACTGCGTAAGTAGTAGATGTTCAATGCAGAAGCTGCTGCAGGCAGACCATTGTACTGTGTTTCCAGCAAAAATGGAAAAATGTACATTACACAAATAGGAGGTAACATGAGAGCAAGTGCAGCAGTATTTCTAAATATGTGCATGTAATTGAGCTGTTGGAAGCAGGACAGAAGGCACGGTCCTCCTGTCTCAAAGAAGGAATACACTCTCGGATGTAAACAAACGTAAGTATTCTGAGTAGTGTTCACATGCACATAGTAGTATCTTACAGCCTGAGTTACCCTGCAATCCAGATCTAGTGCAGAAATGAGACTAGAACATGGTGCTTCAGAAATACCGCTGCATTCTCATTAGCAGAAGATTCTTACCCTGGGATATTTTGGAAGCTAGGAGTTGTGACGGAAGTAACTAGTTATCAAGAGGGAGCAATTCAGAATGTGCAGGTCAAACAAATAGACAGCCGATCTGTTTCTGCAATGACACCCCAGATATAAAACTTTTCCTGACAGAAAAACAGTTCCCCATTATCTCAATATTACTTTTCTGAAAAATATGTTAGAATCAAGATCTATAAAAAAAAATTAAAGCTTAAAGAACTTTCAAAATAGCATAATGTTTTCATCAAAATATGGACATAATTAAGTCATTAGATAAAAAATGCAAAACGGTTTCTTACACTGATGTCCAGTCGAAGAAGAATCCATACAGTTTCAATCAAGGACCTAATAATTCTTCAGACACTTATCAACACAATGAGAGTAACACCTCCTAATTAACACTGTGCTAATTTTTTAGATATAAACAGAGTATTGCACACGATACACATGAATAGAGATTAGGGTACAATACCTGTCCAAAGTTAACAACACGGTTTCATTCATTTCAGGTATATCATCAGCTTTAATAGTAATGTTGATTGTAGTGTCACTTTGACCAGATAAGAAAACAACAGAGCCATTAAAAGGACTTATATCATCATGTGTTACTGCCTTCTGATTGAGACCAGAGGGTTTCAAACTCCAGAACACAGTTGCTTGACCATCAGTCCCATCTCGATGCAATGCAACAGAAACCTATGAAACACAAGAATCTGTTGTCACCAGATATAAAAGCAATTATTCCCTTGTAAATTATTATTTGAATATAAGCTTAAAAATGTTCAGCTTTTCTAGTCTTAACTTTGTACATGATATATCAAAAAGGGCATGTGAATGAAAGTATATGTATATAAAACTTCTAGCCAATTATCATTTAGACAGTGCAGATGACAGATCATTCCCATCACAAATCACTAAGCAACCATACAAACAATGAGTTTTGCATGACTGATTTAACCAGTGTGCACTTCTTCAAAACACAACCTAGATTTTAAACTGAGCAACCATACATATTTTTACCTGGAATTACAGCACAATGCCATTCTGCTTAAGGCAATTAGCAGCTCAAATCTGAGTGTGGGAAATGAGTTACTTGATTCAGGATTTATGTCAGTCCTACTGTACGTTACCATGTTCCGAGTTCATGAGACTGGAACTATCTGCAGTATATTTTGATGTGTGTGAGCATCAACAGCTAAGTGGCTTTAGATACTTACTGGTTTTAAACGATTACAGAGAAAACAAAGACCAATCTCACTTTTCCGCTAATTACTAACAGTTTATTTCAGAGCCTTTTTTTTTCATATTTTTTCATATTTTTCATATTTTTATAAGGTCTATAAGTTTTATAAGTTTGTTTAAAAAAAAGAAAAAAAAAGAAAAGTAAGAGAATGTTTGGGATCAGGTAGAACTTAGAGGAAAGATTTTCCTCACATTAACTTTAAAATGCTGCACTGACTATGGCAAACTCTGCTTTCTTCCAATAAGTTTTCCATAGCAAGGGACAATATAAAAAGGTTTACTTACCACTGTAGCCAGAGAATCTTCTGGCTCAGAAATAATAATCGGAAGATTGCTAGTAAAGCCTATTTCTCCATTTGCAATATCTGGAGTAATCCTTAGAGAAATATTTCGCATCTCACCTAATCTAGGACTCACAGATGGGACCAGAGGAATTCTATTCACTAGTTCAACTCCTTCGAGCTGCAGGAAAAAGTAAGACAAAATTGAGAAATAAGAAGCCTTAGCACCAAATCAGAATAGTTCTAACATTTCATAACAATTTTCATATGCATGGAGCATATATCAGCATACAACGGAGCATATAATAGCACTGCTGTTAGAAAAACTTGTAAGCAGACATGTCAAAAAAATTAAGTGGATATTGTTCAGCTGTCAGCAGGATAATACACCTCCTAGACAAATCATGTTAGCATACATAACTAAACAGGGTACCAGTCAGAGTGGAGATTGAGACCTCCAGATCAGCTGATTCATTACTAGGCTAATTAACAGCAGCACTGATTTGACGAGTGGCCGAGGCTATTCTCTAAGTACATTTTCGTGCCTTGCTTTGGAAAAAAATCTCCTGAAGTCACAGGAACAATAATAATTTATAGCCTTTGACAAAACAGCCAAAGAATGATACACTTTTCTTTCCTCTCACATACAACTTCAAGTGCTTCTCTAAGAACAATTACAATTGCATTAAATTCATTAGAGTATATCAAAACCATATTCTTCTCTTGTTACTGCATTTCTGATACCTCATAGATACTAGGAGGAAATAAACAGAAAAGATTTTATCCTTTAAAAAAAAAAAAAGAAGAAGCATCACTCACTCAATTTAGCAGCTGTATTGACATAGCAAGGAAGGTACGACTTGCCTGCTTAAACATTTCCTTAAAATACTATTTATACTGTGTGATTCTCTCTACATGCATCATTATAATAAATGTTTCCATAACTCATGTGCATATAGTTCTACAATTATTTCACTGGCACATGAACTGCCACTGATATCTACCTTTTAACACCCACAAGGACATTGTTTCTTGGAGTTATCAGATGTTATCACATAATAATGCTTTATTTGAGGAGAAAAATGTGGCCTTACTTAAATCCATATAGTAATCATGGATTGTCATTTCAACTGATGATTTTTAAAGTCTTTCAACGCTTAAAACCAAACTATACAAAGTATAAGGGCTGCATCATATATTTTTCCACAACTGCTTCAGGAACATGCATATATATATGCACATTTTATTTGATGATAGATATTTATGAATGTTTCACAACTACTGTATTCAGTAATTGATTCTCAACCATACCAACTAGTTATCAAGAGTCTGAGAAACAGATGGTGGGCCTGTTTCTCTTGCTTCTGGAAGCTGTGTTAAGGCACATATGAGATTAGGAGGTAATACAAGACAGCCAGCATGGCTTCACCAAGGGCAGGTCGTGCCTGACCAATCTGGTGGCCTTCTGTGATGGAGTGACAGCATCAGTGGACCAAGGGAGGGCAACAGATGTTGTCTATCTGCACTTGTGCAAGGCCTTGGACATGGTCCCGCACCATATCCTTATCTCTAAACTGGAGAGATGTGGATTTGATGGGTGGACTGTTCGTTGGATAAAGAACTGGCTGGAGGGTCGCAGCCAAAGGCTTGCAGTCAATGGCTCTACGTACAGGAGGCAGGTGATGAGTGGTAACCACCAGGGGTCTGTCTTGGGACTGGTGCTCTTCAACATCTTTATTGACGACTTAGGCTGTGGGATCGAGTGCACCCTCAGCAAGTTTGCTGATGACACCAAGCTGAGTGGTGCAGTTGATACCCCTGAAGGAAGGGATGCCATCCAGAGAGACCTGGACAGGCTGCAAAAGTGGGCCCACGAGAACCTGATGAGGTTCAACAAGGCCAAGCGCAAGGTGTTGCAGTTGGGTCGAGGCAATCCCAGACATGAGTACAGACTGGGAGAAGAACTCCTTGAAGGCAGCCCTGCGGAGAAAGACTCAGGTGTTCTGGTGGATGAAAAAGCTGGACATGAGCCGGCAGTGCGCTCTTGCAGCCCAGAAGGCCAACTGCATCCTGAGATGCATCAAAAGAAGGGTGGCTAGGATGAAAAGGGAGGTGATTGTCTCCCTCTACTCTGCCCTTGTAAGGCTCCACCTGGAGTGCTGTGTCCAGGTCTGGGACCCCCAGCACAAGAAAGGTGTTTAGCTGCTAGAGCAAGCTGAGGGAAGAAAGGCTGAAAGAGCTGGATTTGTTTAGTCAGGAAGAGAGAAGGCTCCAGGGAGACCTTACTGCAGCCTTACAGTACCTGAAAGGAGCTTATAAACAGGAGAGAGACTGACTTCTTCCACGGTCTGATAGTGATAGGACAAGGGGGAATGGCTTTAAATTGAAAGAGGGGAGATTTAGGTTAGGTATTAGGAGGAAATTCCTTCCTCAGAGGGTGGTGAGGTTCTGGCACAGGCTGCCCAAAGAAGCTGTGGATGCCCCATCCCTGGAGGTGCTCAAGGCCAGGCTGGATGGGCCCTGGGCAGCCTGATGCAGGCTGCCAGTGGGTGGCAACCAGCCCATGACAGGATGTTGGGACTGAATGGGCTTTAAAGTCCCTTCCAACGCAAGCCACTCTATGATGGAATCTACAGTTTGAAAATCCAGGCAAAAAAGTGGCTGAGATGACGGAACATGGTGCATTCTGAAATACTTATCATACATGTGACTTAAAGCCCACAGTTCAATGTCACTTGAATTTACTTTTAAAAAGGAGTTGAAATGAGATATATGAGATATTTGTATTCTTGTCAGTATCTTTCAGGCCTCTTGCAGATGTAAAACACACTAACAATAACAGTATTTCAGAAAGCAATTCCTAATCTAACTGTGAATGCAAAAAAATGTATACTGGTAATAACTGCCGCAATATTTTTTTTTCTCTTTTTAAGAGAATGCAGGGAGAAGGAAGTGAAGGGAGGAAATCTTCTGAAGGTTCCAAAAATAATTAAAACATCTTGGGCAGACCACAAGAAAAGCACAAAACCTGGCAAATTTTAAATCCATCAACACATTCATTTGAATACTAAAGACGTCTGACTTACAACAGAAAGTTTAACAACAGACAAAGAAATGCTTCTGTGATTTCTCTTTGCTTGTACCAAATCACCCTTTTGTCTGTGTATCAAAATCACTAGCTGGGTTGTTTAATCCAGATTACCGAAGTGGCATAGTTGATCACAGGCAGTAGAGCCTTAAATGCAGACAAGAAATACAGCAGCAAATGTCAATAACAATACCCAAGATTTTCTGCAGCGGTATTTCTAAAGAATAATTTTCCAAAATATAAAAAAAAATATTTTCTGAATTGAAAAATGAAAGTCATCAATGAAAGTAGATATTTCTCCTTATTTTTTTTTTTCTGAAAATATATTTTTCTGTCAAAAACTGTTTAAGTGCCATTTTCCACCAAACTTTAAGTAACAAGGATGAAATTTCTCTTTTACAAGTTCAGATAGAAAGAAAAGAAGAAGAAAAAATAAAAAAGCAGGAAAGAAAACTACACAGGGAAAATTGGAAAAAGTACTTCTCAAGTTCTCTGACCAAACTCAGACATAAATGCAATATATTATATGTTTTACCATTTTTAATTTACAGAGTAGAATAGAGTTGGAAGTGCAAAGATCTTCAAGTCCAAGTTATATTTACTTCCTTGTCATTTCTGATATTTGTCCTGCTTCTGTAGTTTAAAAACCTTCTTTTGTTCAAGTTCAAACCAGGGGATAGACAGAGAAGCATAATTCAAAGAACAGACAACACTGACCTCATTTTGTTAAATTCTGTGATTAATACCTCAAATTATTAGAACTTTTTATGGCACAGTTATGGAAGCTGTCTCTTCAAAAAAGAAAGTCTTCTTTGCTCTGTAGCTAAGGCCCCTCCCATTTCTTTAAACAGGAATGGTCATTTACTTTTTACAAGGGCACGTAGCAACAGGACAAGGAGTAATGGCCATAAACTGGAAGACGGGAGATTTAGGCTAGGTATTAGGAAGAAACTCGTTACTGTGAGGGTGGTGAGACACTGGCACAGGTTGCCCAGAGAGGCTGTGGCTGCCCCCTCCCTGGCAGTGTTCAAGGCTGGGCTGGATGGGGCTCTGAGCAACCTGGTCTAGTGGGAGGTGTCCCTGCCCATGGCAGGGGGTTGGTACTAAATAGTTTTAAGGTCCCTTCCAACCCAAACTATTACATGATTCTATGATTTACATTACACTTAAAGGCAAGAAGACACTACTAAATTGCACTGATCCTATTAAATTGGCTAAAAAAAAAACCACAGTTGAGATACCTGTATGAGGAAATGAGCACCATTTTGAAGAAATGCATCATTTCTTATTGGTATATTTAGGGTTTTATGTGTTTTTCCTTCTGGAAACATGAGAATGCTCTTTCTTGTTGTATTTAGAATGCCATCTTTTGCCCTCTCAGGATCCAGAGCTCCAGCTGGAATATACAGTGCAGTATAAACTAACCGCACATCTCCAACTGTTCCTCTCTCCCTTGCAAAACTCAAGGATAAAAAGCGTCCTGTTGGATTACTTTCAATCTTCTGATTCTCCAAAGGATAAAATTTTATTACGCCATAAACATCATCACTGTCCTGAATGTAAAACAAAAGCTGCAAGACATAAAACAGCATTACTTACAGTTACTATGCATCGTAGTTTTCATACTTTAGTGAAACTATGTCCTGTCCTCATACATCTTTCTCCTCAGTGAATTGGCACTCGAGAAAGAAATCAGACTGACAGCCCCGAAGTACTATTTGTGCACAAGCAGCACAACACTGACAATAGCAACTTTCCTACCATCCCTCATCTACGTCAGAATGAGCTTTGAATAAATGATATTTTAGTTCACTAGCCAAAGTGAGTAATTTGAATATGTTTCAGATTGTGAAAATTTTCATTTTATCCAACAAATTCATTCCAATCATACATCAGAAAAGCAAAGCAGGGACTTGAGTCACAAAACTGTCAGTAATGATAATCACCATTTAACAGTTCAGAGGTTACAATGTTAATCTCCAAACCCTCCTCTTGAAGCTGTTACTCTGTATAAAACATTCCAGAATTCACAGCAAATAAGCATGTGAAAATAACTTTCCAGCCTTCTCTTAGCAAGCAACCAATAGATAGCATTTACGTAAAGCCATGTAGGGTAGGAATCTGGCCTTGTATAATACGTTAAACGAAGTAATTTGGATGTGGCTTTGTATACTAAGAACACATTAGCCTGCTTTATTTACACTAAAGCACAACTACTTCAGCCAGTTTAACCAATCCATCAAAAGGGGTGAAGTCTCTACTGCCTACTACCTCCTCCAAAACAAGGTCTGAAAGTGAACTTACCTCTGATGGTTCACTGACTTCTGCACCTCCCTGTATTGTATAAGCTAAGAGCTTCAGAAGATAAGGCTCTGCTTCTTCTGGCATATCATCATCAATAATGTTCAGAGAAAGTTTAACAAGCATCTGTCCTTGATCAAAATATATCTCCCCAGTCTCTGGAGAGAGGTCTGTAGTCACAGGTGAGGGATCACTGCTATTTCGGGTTATAACCCAGGTCACAGAAACATTTCCATGTGTTCCACCATTTCTCACTATTGTGATCCCTTCAAACCTGTGGTTTTGAATGGAAATAAAAACCCATAACATATCATTATAGCTAGTATTTGTTAGTATTTGTTAACTGAGTTATTTATGTACTGAAAGATTTACACTGGCTTCAGTGGAATCAATATTAACTGCTGCAACAGTCATTTGAGTCAGGGCATACTACATAGCAGTAGACTTTTCTTGGAGTGCTTATTTATTTGCTAACATACCTACAGAAATGAGTAATGTATCTAGGACACTTCTCAGAACTTATTTTGTTTACAAAATATTGTAACATTTTGTTTACTGGGAAGTGGAGACTTTGTATGTTTTACATTTTTCTCAAGAAATACATGTTAAATTTCAGAAAACTTCTGTACTGATTCTCTACACCATTTTACAGACTACATCAAAATTCAATTGTCAGGCATGAATGCTTAAATAATGATCTTGAGTAAACTATTTGCCTTGTTAGAGAAGTATTAAGTTATCTTTCTGATGATGGAAATTTTGTGTTTCCTGCACCAGACTGTGTATTAAAAAAAAAGAAAAAAAAAAGTGAATACTGACGTGCTGGGCTCTACGTGCTAGAAACTGTTCATAAAATCACAGTTTGATACATTACCTTTTTCACTGGGGATGAAATCAGTAGTAGCAGTGCAAATTTTAAATGAAAATGTCACCACTGTATTATCAGTCCTGCCTGTAAACATTTTGTATGGAACTTTGATTTTAACCTATCTGTAAAATGACACATATTTAACTTATTTGGAAGTGTATNTTTTTTTTTTTTTTTAACCAGGGATTGACTTTATACAGCATATACAAAGATTTATTTGACAAGGAAGCCTGAAATCTATCTCCCACTTCTATAAACTGATGTGTGACCGCATCACAGCTTCACTGATCCTGCTTTTAGATTAAGGATTTTTCAATATTTTGGTGACGTCCTTAAATATTTGAAGTTTTTATATACAGTTCATAAACATTAAACTGCTTCTGCATCATTACACATTCTTTCTCCCTTGAAATCTTTATAGACATAGCTCATAGTAATTACATAGTAGGTGATTTCTATATTAAATTTTCAGTAGTGACTTTATAATTACCACCAATGAAATCCTAAAAATGCTTAACTGTGTCAAACAAATCTCTTAACATGTCTAGATACTGTCTGAAAACCTGTAGTACCTTGAAACTTGGTCTTCATCAATGATGACAGTGTGAGCGAACAGGATACTGTTGATTGAAAGCACTCCATAGGGTTTATCGTTCGGTTGGATGGTGACATGAACAACAGATGGATTAACCAAAACAGCATCTCCCTGTAAAGTGTCCTTAAGAAGCATAATCTGAAAGGTCTCAGCAATTTCTGGTATGGCATCATCAAGGATCTTGAATTTCATATACATTTCATGAACTAGAGGTGGGAAAACAATAGTTGTATTTGGCTGTAGATCTAGGAAGTCTAAATTAAGCTGTGCATGTGCTGTTGAATTCCCAGTTACGATGGTGTAACTGACAGAGACTTCACATTCATCAGGTCCAATTAATTGTCCACTGTCATCCTTACCACGAACCACTTGAATTGTCAGCACATCAGCTTCCTCAGGTACCATATAAGTGCTCTGAACAAATCGCACAGGGCTGTCATTTTTCCTAATATTAATCTGAACAGAATTTTTTGTGGTGTTGATTTCAGCCCCTCCCTCCACACTCGTCAGATGAACAACAAACCATTCATCATTTTCAGGTATCTGGAAAAATAATATTAACAAACGAGTGTAAGTCACATTTCAAATATATGTGGAACACTTACAGACAAGTATGTTTTATATATCTAGCAGAAAAGGCAAATAATAGAAATCTGACAACAATTTTCATATTAAAATGAACAAGCAAAAAATCTTGCTTGCAACTATGGTTGAAAATCTCTTCTCAAAATCAAGTGTTTCCATCTTCTAAAACATACTTCTGTGTTCTGGCAATATGAAAAAGTGGGGAGAGACAGGAAAAGAAAACAAAAAACTAGGCAAGAATCGGAAAAAGCTGTATCTTTCCAATCTGAGACTGTGAGGAGAACCAAACTCAACTTTTGGAAGCCACTCTGCTTGGGAACAAGTGTTCCTCCCTGTTATGTAGATTGACATCTTTATTTGCTGATGTTAACACTGATTTACCCTTAGACATGTTTGAAAGAATATAAGAACAACATGTGGAGACAAACTACCTTGGCCCATCCATTCCTATCCAACTGGAAAAAGAACTACCTATTTTCGGACACACACACATCCTCAGGGAGAGTTTAAATCACAGATCTAAGAACATGCCTTCTGATGCTTAGCTATTTATCAGACTTTAGCTAAAACTAAAATGTAGCTTTAATCAATCACCTTGTGGAAGTGCCATTTATTCTATAATAACTGATGCAGCAGGTGATAAAGAATGGTTTATAAGCTTAAGGTACAGAATTTAAGGATATTTTTGATTTTATATTACTAAATTTTATTCCCCACATTTTAATTTGCTAAATCTTTTTAACTGAAAAATATTTTATCAATATATAGAGATAAGAAGTAAATCTTTAAAAATTACTTATGATCTTTGCATCTCACCCTTGTTTTGGACTCTCAAAACACCCAGTATTATTTGCTTGTGAGAGAAATTCCAGGACAAAATTGCTTATTTATTACAAATGGCAATACTTTAAGGCTCATTAACCCTTTCTTGCACTTTTGTTTACCAAGTTCAGAATTCCCTGAGGTCAAATATTTCTTCTCTTTTACACTCATTCTTAATTGGCCACCCTCAGATCATTTTCCAGAACCAAGACAGTAAGCATGCAGCTGTTTTTACCGTTAAGGCCATTTTTGTCCCTTATTGGGCTTATGGTACTTAAACTTGCATACTGTTGTTGACTGATGTAGGTTTTTTTTTTTTTTCCAGTGTGAGATTTGCAAGTTCTCAATCACCTCTCTCTTATGCTGAGATTCAAAGACAGTTATCTTATTAAAATAGATGCTAACTTTTATTTGTTTTAGTTTGCTAACCAATATACTGCCTTGCATCACAAAAACATACACTTAAGCAGCAGTCGGAATGTATATGCAATTTTATTTGCAGATTCCATCTTAGCATCTTATATGACAACGTGGAGCTTTTAATTGCATCATGACTTGCCAATAAGTACACTAGTCAAACTTCAAAAACAATGGCATAAATTACTTCCAGCACCGCCTTGCCTTTTTCGTTTTGTCTTAAAGTTTTCATTATTCCTCACTTAAAAAGGAAATGTACACACTATAATTACTCTAAACCTAGAGCTGTGGAAATCAGAACTGTAGTTCCCCTAACTTCCACATGAAAAGGGTAAAAAAAATGTATGTCCCATTGTTTTTCCTAACTTCAAACTCTAAAAGCTCAAGTTAAGTTCTGACAGTAACAGTGGGTTATTACTATGAACTCTGTTCTCATCAATAAGGGCTTTTGTGCAAAACTCATCTTTCACACACAGCTGTGAACAACTTTTAGAGTCTGGAAAGTCACTGACTAGACACACCTACACAGATCAAACTTTCTGAAACAGAACTTTGAGAGCATATTTTACAGAAAAAATAATTAAATAAAATCACATCTTCTCGAAAGACGTGGGACAAATCGCAGAATTACTACATGTAATGGCAAAGCGATGTTTTTATACTTCAGCACATCAGTCTGGCACAGTTTCTTAATGCTCAAAATATAAGTAGAAATGTGGAAGAACAGTTCTTATAACATAGAAATGCAAAAAAATTGCTTTAAGGTTGCTCCCTTCTGAGACAGACACCCTTTAGTATTATTTTTTTTTCTTGTGAATTTCCTTACTAAGTTGTTCTGTATCATATTTATTTATATTGTTTTGTTTACTCTGAGATAAAAAGAAAGCCTCACAACATATAAATATCTTCTTTATTTGGTCAATCTGAAAATAGAAAAATGTTAGTTATCATGTGGTATTCATGCTTTTCACAAGACTGCCTGTTTTTTGTTTTTTAGGACTCTTACCTATTTTTAGATTTTTTCAAGTATGCTTCTACTCTGAAACACATCTATATAAAACCTATAAACCTTTTTCTTTTAATCTTTCCCTGTGAATAGTCAATGTGTGACATTCTTTCTTTAATGAAAAACATAACATATCTGCTCTTCACACATATGACAGCCAATCAAGTTTATTAAAGAATAAACTGGATTCTTATGCATTGTTAATAGAAGGCAGAGGACCTGCATAGGCACCACTTATGATGTAATAAAAATGCACCATGTAAGCAATGTTATGATTATTTTTGCCTAAAAAACTGACAGAGACAAAAAAGAGAATACCAACATAGCCTGAAATTGCAAGGCAAGATAATATGGTAAAACAGAGTATATTTAACAAGAAACACCGAAAAGTTAAATACAGGGAGGACAGTCTAGGAGGGAAACCACTGTCTAGTCTGAGAACATCATCTTTGGCCATTTGAAAAAAAACAGTACCGTGCTTTCCTGTTTATCTGTATGTTTACTGTGTAGCACTTAATGACGTTAGTCAGACAGGCCAGCATATGCTCAGAAATGAAAAATATTCATTGATGAGAATTACATAGGGAAAAATAAGAGCCCTCAGAGTGAGAATTTAAGATCACTTTATTAAGCAGAACCACTTTTATCCTTATTTAAGACAAGCATTTTTGTAACTTATTCTCTAAGTCTCCCTGGAAGAGCAGCTCACTTACATATCCAAACCTAACATGAACTCAGTTTCTTCTTACCTGATCATCAAGCACCGTTAAATTATAAATCACCACTGATCTTCCAGGGGTAAATGTAATATTTCCCCTAGCTGGACTTAAGTCTTCTTCAGCTGGGTTTGGACCATCTTTTATCTGCAAAGAATTGATTTTTCTGATTGGAGTGTATAAAACTTGAATACAAATCTGGTACAATAACAAATATACAGCTGGTGACTATCTGTTCAGTCACCTCCTACTTCCAGAATTGCACATCTGGTTGTGAAAATCTGGTCTTTTTTGGCAGAGCAACCACTCTTCAGAAATGATGTATTGCCAGAATAGGAGGAAGAAAACTACTTCCATATAGTGGACTTCCTATGAGCACTCCAGCATATTATGATGCTTAATTGACTTTTTTCACATTTCAGGAAGGATACTCATTCAATTTCAGTTTAATCAATAGCATATCAAAACAAATTCTAAAATGAAGTAATATTATTTATTGGTTTTGTGTCCCTTCTATCTTGACTTGTGGTATTAAAGATAAATATACAAACTATGCCATGAGATGGACCTGATTAGTCGTCTAGACAGTAAAATTTTTTGAACATTAAAGCAAACAGATCTGCAATAAACTGCACAGAGAATCATATTCATTACTTTAGCTATTCATGCTATATCCAGAATGAAATAAAATCCAGTACAAATCTTTTCAGATTTTGACCGGTCTATTAAATTAAACCCTTGATGCCCTATAAAGCAATAAAGGCAATAATTGTATCACATTCAAATCAAGTACATAAATAACAGAATAAATATTCAACATGAGCAATTATTTTGAAGGCTTTAGATTCTGGGGATTCAAAATACAGATCAACATACAGAAGATTACAGATACAGAATTTCACCAAATCCTGAGCTGTCATACCTACATGTTTAAAGCTGGGATAACTATTGAAGCCTCACTCTGATGTTTATATGTAAAATATACTTTTAAAAAATATATACTTCCTACACACTTAATACGCATTGTTTTCTAGTAATATAAACTAATACTCCCTTAAATGCCTTCCTAAATGACAGAGAATACTCAGTTCTCTCTAGTACCTCTTACTATTCAGTCAAATTAAACAGTCTGATAATTACAAAATTTTCCATGACAGGTAGTATGAATCCATTTTAATGAAATAGATTTAGCAGTCATAGACGTAGGTATTTTGCCTCTCTTTTCCTTTTACAAACACTTCAATAAATTACGATTACAGCCTCTCAGTTTCACCCAGCAGACCAAGGTCTGAAGTCTTTTGGATAAACTCACCTCAAAAGTTATGATGACCGTCCCATAGGTTCCCCTCTCTCTAATTAAAGTGAGAGGCACAAATTCATTTCTGCCCCTGGGCTCATTCACAGTGATTAAGGCAGACTAGTGAGGAAGAAAAGGGACAGACAATCAGGCACAGATCAAATATCACAGCGGAATGAAGAAACTGTTACCATAGAAATACTAAACTCCCACAGACAAGTTAATCCAATCTGCAAACCAGTCCCTTGATGGCACACATTTCCTAGCAACCAATTAGTTCAGCTAATAAAACCTTGAAAGATTGCAAATAAGAATTTATCATGTTATGTGACTAGGATTACGTATTTTTTTCTGTAAATGACCACTGTCAGTATACACAAAGCACTGGCATATTACCACTGCTGTTTTTACGAGGTCCTAACCCCATTAAAAACAGGCTTTTACCATTATAAGGTAATTTATTAGATAACTAGCTATGAATGGACTCTGTCTATCACTGGATAATCATTCAGGTCATTGGTTGCTTTTTTAGATTGTTTTAAGTAACAGATTTTAAAGATTTCCACTAATTCAGTGAGAAGCTCAGTATTTTGGCTGTAAAATTTTCATGTTCTTATATTTTTTTCAGAGAAGTCCTATACAAAGATTATATTGCCAGAATGATAGCAATAAGGCGTAGATATTCATTATACTAAAATAACCCCTATATTATTGCAGATAACCTCCACTCCACTGGGGGCACACCAGCATCTTCTCCCAGAAGATGTTATACCATGCACATACCCTTATAGAGTTCCCTCAATTTGTCAATCAGTTATAAAAATGCTCACTGCAAATGGGAACACTTATATATTCTCAAGATTTTCAAATCACATCTTTACCTTTAACTTTCCCGGAGTATCATTCCCCAGTTTCTTCCCTACCATATTTAGATCTTGAGTTATAGATGAGACTAAGCAACTTTAAGGAAGTTTAATCTCTAAGATGAGCAACATATTTACCCATCCAAGTGCAAGTCTCTCAGGCTATTTCTCAACACTTAAAAGCATACTGTAGTATTAAAGCTGTATATATGCATAAACTACATACACATGTATGAATTGCCTCTAGAGACGTTTTCAAAGATGTAATACACAACCTCTTTTCAAGGGATTAAGTTGAATAACTAACCAGCATTTCTGAAAATCTCACCTTTATGCTTTTAAAATTTTCACATACACCATAAAAAAGTCATACCATGTCAAAAGAGATTATTCCAAAGGCATTGTCATTTGACAAGATTGTTACAGTGACTGTCTTGGGTGAGCCAAGCTTTATCTTTGCAGATGGTTTCTAAAATTAACAAAATAAAAGAAGATATTAAATGCAAAAAATATGGGCAAAAATAAATCATATTGATTTTTCTGTGTTTTAAAGTAAATATTACTCTATGAAAATTGCTTCTGTTTTTGTTATATTACAGGTGAAAATTATTTAAATCAATAGAATGCACCAAAATAATTCTTCCTCATTGAGGAAGTACATTCTATATGGTCAGAGCATGAAACAAACTTTGTAAATGATTACTTACAGTTTGTCAGTCTACTAATCACACCACAGGTACAGAGAACTATATTTGAACCATGAACTGCCAGGAACTCAGAAGTTATTATTTTTTCCTAACTTTTATATACAACTGAAACTTTAAAGCTATTATGTGAACTGAAATATCAACTAAAGAAAACAAATTGTTTACAGTGGTGTAAAAATCAGCTACTACATTTACAAATCAGAAGAAGTGAAAAAATTTACTTTATTGCTAACATCTCCTAAGATGTACAAAAGGCACAAAATACTTTTATACTTAACTGACTTTAAATTCAGTTCTGAACTGTTACTTTAAAAAAAAATTGAATGTAAACCCCTCTTTCATAACATGAGATTGAACAATATGCAGAGATGTATCAATGTTTTTTAAAATCTGTTTGGTTGTTTTCAGGGGACTGTCATGTATAAAAGTCCTCCACTTTGCTTCTGGAGGACTGGAAATCATGCTGTTTCTTTTGCTTCTTCCACCCTCTCTTTTAGGTACAGCCTATGCAGTAAAACAGGAAAGGGTGAGTCTCTTCACAATCTAACTCTTTGGTAGTCTAGTGCAACAACTTCAAATGTCTGCTACTGAATGTAGTTCCTGTTGAAGTTTCAGACTAAGTCTATACTGCACATCAACATCATGCAGATACACCCAAAGGATGGGCAAAACCTTCCAAATGAGCAGCAAGAACCATCCTGGCAAGTCTCCAACATTTATGTGAGATTACCCAAATTACCCAGCTGGGTAACAGATAAATTGAAAAAAATTAGACTTACTGGTAGTGTCAAGTAAAATACGAATATCTCATCAGCCTCTGGAAGGTCATCATCACAAACAGATATATACACTGTTCGGTTTGTTTCTGTATCAGGTATAAATGCAGCTGCATATGTGTCAAAAAAGTCTCCTGTGTCTTCTCCATGAATCTACAATAAGTACACAATTGAATGTCATCACCTTCTTCCCCTACAAACCTCTATAATATTATTTTGGACTGATTTCACAGATTCCAAACACTTTTCTTTGGACACAATTCATTCTGCTATTTACCCTACTGTTATACTATTCATTTCTAGACAGAAGGTACAGATAATAGCCCCTTGAACACCCATTCTGAGTAACTAGAAAAAACAACAGCACTTTATTCAGAACCACTTCTAACATCCTTCCTTGGACATCTTTTGCATAATGTACTGTATGACTAGTTTTTGATGGAAAGAGTGTTCTAAGCACAGACTTGGCATATATTAACCCACCTGAATTAAACTTACCTTAAAATGTTATTGCCTTCTGCCTTCTACTGTCATTCTAGGAACTAGAAGGAAGCTTACAAGCTTAACCTATATGCTTTGATTGCCAGAACTGGGCAAGATGAATTATTCTCAAATTGAAAGATCTGCTTTCAATTCAGTCAATCAAAGAAAACTATATTGATTCAACAACAGGTAAGGTTGTTATAGGAGAGATTACAGAGCCAGTAATGTTAAGACGGCAAAGTGTCTAGGTTAAACTTACAGTTGAAAGCTGAGACTAAATGGCATTGTCTTCTACACTATACCTGTTCTTTGCAAGATTGTCTTGACTGTGACCTAACAAACTGACAAATTATCCAATTCTGCCACACCTTAAACTCTTCATAAGCTTCCTCATAAGCACTGAGAGTTTGAATGAACCATTGTGAACAAAGCTATTCTTTATTTGTGAACAAGTGAAATTGTAAGTTCAGTGAAGAGGAAACAAAGTACATCATCTATTTTTGTGTCTGCCACCTACCAGTGAACATTTTGGCAACTGTATTTTTTAAGCATCTGAGCCAACACTATATCTATCAAAAGTTTTTATGAAAACTGCTTTAAACATCTTCCTAAAAGAGCTTCTCAAAATAATCATGTTAGAAAGGTGAACTAAGGACATTTCAGGTCCTTAATACTGAAACTAAGTTACTCTGTTTGCTATGCCAGTAAATACCACTAGCTTCAAAATACAAACACATTCTGTCAAGGTTTACTCCTAAGATGTTAATAAAGTCAGAAATCCCTAGAGATCAATTTCTATTACTTATAATTTCTAAGAGATGTTGTTTTGTTTTGTTTTGTTTTCACATTTCGTTATGGGAGAATAAAATGTTTTGTGGGATATATATAGTTTCTTTTGTCCACACACTGAAAAAATTCATAAGCAGTATATCTCTGATACAATGCTGTGTTGACCTTATACCACATTGCATCTTACTCCACACATATAGCATAGCACGCTCCAAAGAGTTTAAATATTTAAAGGGCGTACAATAACATCATGGTTTATAACATCTAAGAAATTAAGACAATAATGTAAAAACAGTAACTCTGATCTCTCAAAGAACTGACTCAAGCAGTGGAGAACCTATTAAAATGCAGGTTCTAGAATAATCTTGAAAATGGGAAATTATTACATAGCTGCATTTCCAGTATGAACCCACAGCTAGCATCAAAATCAAACTTCTTCATGAGAAGCAGGAGCTGCCTCCTTCAGGAAATATTTAAACCATTTTCTTGACAATACTGACACTGCCAGAAAGAATTTGCTCAGTTACAAAAAACAAATGTTCCTTATTCGAATCACAGAATCAGAGAATATCCTGGTTTGGAAGGGACCACAAGGAGTCCAGTTCCTGCTCCCACACAACACCACACAAACCCAGCGCCTGTGTCTGAGAGCGGTGTCCAAACACCCCTTGAGCTCCAGCAGCTCGGGGCCGTGCCCACTGCCCTGGGGAGCCTGTTCCATGCCCACCACCCCCTGGGGCAGAACCTTTTCCTAACCCCCAGCCAGACCCTCCCCTGACACAGCTCCATGCCATTCCCTTGGGTCCTGTCGCTGTCCCCAGAGAGCAGAGATCAGCGCCTGCCCCTCTGCTCCCCTGGGAGGGAGCTGTAGGCTGCCATGAGGCCTCCCCTCAGCCTCCTCTGCTCTGGGCTGAACAGACCAAGGGACCTCAGCTGCTCCTCACACATCTTGCCCTCCAGACCCTTCCCTACTTTCATGGCCCTCCTTTGGATGCTCTCTAATAGCTTTATGTCCTTCTGATATTGTGGCACCCAAATCTGCACCCAGTGCTTGAGGTGAGGCCACCCAGTGCAGAGCAGAGCAGGACAGTATCTGCCCTTGAAATGTAGCACCATCCCAATGCAGTATCACCCTCCTTTTCACAGGCTTGATGAAAGCAAAAGCAATATTCACATCTTAAAAAGTTATTAATGGCAACATTTCTTACCGATACAATTGCTGTGACATTAGCAGGCTTCCCTGTCCTCTCAATTACTAGGCGTATAACGGTTGTACTTGTTTCATTGACAACAAATTCTGTTTGTCCACTGAACTTCACTTCAGTTTCTCCAGACGCAAAATGAATGAGTAATGCTAAAAGCAAATACACTAATAAAGAATCAGAGTGCATCCCTATAGAGAAAGAGAAAGGAATAATTTAAAATAAATTCTGTACCTAAAATACGTAAAACAACCCCTGTTGACACTTCCAATGCAGTTCACCTTTCATGAAGGGTTTCTACAAACTCTTTAAATACTATGTTTATTTGTGAGCTTCAGAAATTAGACAAAAACATGCACAAGTCTCAGCTATAATCAAGTTAGATATCATAATTATCTTCTGGATCTAATTTTATTTTTATAATTTTCACCTAATATTCTAAAAAGCATTTATCAACACTTTCAAAATTGAGGAATAAGCAACTTCTTTTAAGAGAAAAAAGACATTGCACTTTTTTTTTTTTCATTTCCTATCAACAAAAAATATTTTAAGAGTTGACATTTTATTAATTCTTGTAGTTCTGCTATTTTTTTTTTGCACTTTTGATTCTCTTTAGAATCATCTTCTACTATCTTACAGACCATGAAATGTTTTTAAACATTTGTATATGTATTTGAGACTGTTTTCACTGCTTCTCTTATCCCATGATTATTTCATATTTACTTGTTGCAGAGAAACACTGTGGCACGCTTGAGTGTAATTGCAACCTTTGCACAGACAGATATTTATTTTTATTTGCTTATGTCCAATGTCTGGTTTTCTCTTAGGATAAAACAACTTAAAACTAAGGTGGCTTATTTCTCTTACATCAGAGTCCAATTACATAATGTAATACACGCTTAAGTTCCAGTGAAAGCATCAGGTATTGACACTGCTAAAGAAGCATTTTTAAGATGCTTTTGCACAACAAAATTGAAATTGTTGCTATGTTATGTAGAAGCTTATATAGTAGAGTGGGAAACAGAACAAAGCACTTTGATGCTGAATTGAGTGAATTTCTTCTGTAAGATTCTGAGGAATTTTTGAACATTCCAAGTGAACAAAGTTGTGCTCTGAAGACCAGGAAGTATAGTTGTATGGATCCTTTAATGGAACCAGCTTTCTGAGTTAGTTTAACCTGCAGTCATAATTTTAACATTTTAAAACTTCTGTACAAAAGTTACAAATAATCTTGTGTGATTACACACAAATAATACATAATTTTGCCTAAAATTATGTTTCCAAGTGCTATGTTTATCTGGTAAATCTGGTCAATGACAGTTAGATATATTGAGCAGAACATATTTTATTGCATATCAATAATTTTTAAGCTAAACTGTGCTTTTCAGCATTTGTTTTCATTATTTATGAGTGTCAGTAAATGAATATATAGCCAGAAACAGACAAAAAATTTCATGCCTATATTAAGACATATTTTTGTAAAGCGTATGTCAAATTCGTAATTAGAAAACTCTTCAAATCCAGTATTGATTTTAAGTCTTTTACTAATGCAGTCTGTTAAATTTTATCTTGTACTGAACAGAAAACAAGCTAGCCATCAGACCACTATGAACAACGAAATGAAATTAACAATGCTTCAGAACGACTTCAGGACCTTCAATAATCTTACAGTAAATTCTGTATGGACAGGTGATAATTCTACACTGTAAGGATTTGAAATAAAACTGCTTTCAAATAAGTTAAAGAACAAGAATTATTCACAGACATGACATATTGTATACATTGTAAATACAGCCAGAGAAACTATGAGTGTCTCTTGGAATTGATATAAAACAAGATCAGCAGGAGAAAAAATCAGCTGATTTTAACTACTTGTAACAAAACATTCACCTAGTTCTACTCAACATCACTGAGGAAATAGGTGAGCAGCGAAACTAAGTATAAATAATCAGGACCAACCTTTTGTGCTGTAAAACATTTTACAACCTACTTAGAAAAGTGTTTCATTATTTCCAGCAAGAATGTCACACAGTAAAATACTTTTGGTGCAGAACTTCACACTGCCACGAACTGAACTTGTGAACCATGAACGCAGTCATTCAAGATCTCCACAGCTTTTATTAAGAACTAAATGCATAGCAGACGTTCATGAACAAGGTTTTATTCCTACATAGTGATCTGTTTAGTGATGTTAGTACAGAAAATGCCTACTGTAGAAAGCAAAGATGAAAAATACCTTACAAAAAAAGTGGGATTTAAAATCCTCAGCATTTCAAAAGCTGACTGTATTAATCTGCAAGACATCCTTTTTGTATACGGAACTGCTCAGAAAAATATCAGCCTTCAAGCTTGAAAGCGAACAGTTGTGTAACATTTGTAAACTCTGAGACAATTACACTGTCTGCAAATGCAGGCATCATCCATACTAAACTGAAGAATTTGTTGACCTCAGCTTCAGCTGTTACCTTGTCATAGGCTTCACAAATATCTTCCCACGGTACCTGCTTCTAGTAAGTAATACTGAAAACACGATCCTTGAGGGCAAGATTACAAAGTTTAGAATTACTTGAATTCTATTACTTCTACTAGAGAGCATTCTAAAACTATAGGATTACTCCTGTGGAACAAGAGAGGATTCACAATCATACCATCAATTATTTAGCTGGTGTGTATTCTTCCTTGTTACATTATTTGTAGTAAGATTTACCTTGCATAGCCTGCCAAAAGCAATTTTTACTAAAATTAGATAGGCTTTGAAAATCATTATTATTATTAAAAATCTATGTAATACAGTAAATACAACATAAATCAAGATTTAAAGAATGGAGAACAAATGTATTCAAACAGCCAAAAAGATATTATAGGTCACTGTATTTTACTTAATTATATATTAACTCGCTTTGTCCACTATATTCCTGCTTTTGCTACACAAATTTATATACGAACACAGTTTATTCCTTATTGACCATACTGCATAAGTTCAACAGAAGCCTTTGTAAGATCAGGGGTTAAAAAATGACTATTCCCTACATTCCTCATCCCAGTGTATCACTGGTGATTTTAGTTTTGATTTTTTTCTAATGAAGCTGAAATTGTAGTGGGTCACATCACATGTAGTGGATTAGAGAGTCCTCTCTGATTCACCTGAATTTAAGGTCTTTCAATCCAGGACATCCAATCCATCTTCAAACGAGAATTGAATGATATGATGGTTTGGGCTGGAAGGGACCTTAAAGATCATCTTGTTCCAAACCTCCTGCCATGACCAGGGACACGTCCCACTACACCAGGTTGCTCAGGCCAGCCTGGCCTTGAACACTTCCAGGGAGGAGGCATCCACAGCTTCTCTGGGCAACCTGTGCCAGTGTCTCACCACCCTCACAGGAAAGAATTTCTTCCTAATATCTAGCATAAATCTCCCCTCTTCCAGTTTATGGCCATTAACTCCCACCCTGTCGCTCCATGGACTTCTAAAGAGTCCCTCCCCAGCTCTCCTGTAGGCCCCCTTCAGGTACTGGAAGGCCGCTGTCAGGTCTACCTGGAGCCTTCTCTTCTCCAGGCTGAACACCACCAACTTTCTCAGCCTTTCCCCATACAGGAGGTGCTCCAGCCCTCTGATCACATTCCTGGACCTCCTCTGGACACCCTCCAACAGCTCGATGTCCTTCTTGAGTTGAGAGACCCCAGAACTGGACGCAGTACTCCAGGTGGGTTCTCATGAGAGCAGAGTAGGGAGGTAGGATCACCTCCCTCGCCCTGCTGGTCACACTTCTCTTGATGTAGCCCAGGATTTGGTCGGCCTTCTGGGTTGCAAGTGCATATTGTCAGCTCATGTTGAGTTTTTCATCAACCAACACCCCCAAATCCTTCTCCTCAGAGCTGCTCTCCAGCCATTCTCCGCCCAACCTCTATTTGTGCTTGGGATTGCCCCTACCCAGTTGCAGGACCTTGCACTTGGCCTTGTTGAACTTCATGAGGTTGGCATGGCCCCAGCTCTCCAGCCTGTCCAGGTCCCTCTGGATGGCATCCCTTCCCTCTGGCATGTCAATGGCACCACACAGCTTGGTGTCGTCTGCAAACTTGCTGCGGGTGCACTCGATTCCACTGTCCATGTCGCCAACAAAGATGTTAAACAGCACTGGTCCCAGTACTGATCCCCGAGGGATGCCACTTGTCACCAGTCTCCATTTGGACATTGAGCCATTGACTGCAAATCTCTGGGTGCGACCATCCAGCCAGTTCCTTATCCAGACAGTGGTCCACCCACCAAACCCATGCTTTTCCCTTTTAGCAACCAGGATGTCATGTCTGACAGTGTCAAACACTGTGCACAAGTCCAGGTAGATGACGTCAATTGCTCTTCCCTTACCCACTGATGCTGTTACTCCATCATAAATGGCCACCAAGTCTGTCAGGCACGATTTGCCCTTGGTGAAGTCATGCTGGTTGCCACCAATCACCTCATCTTCATTTTCCATGTGCCTTAGTAGATCCTTCAGGAGGATCTGCTCCACGATCTTGCCAGGCACAGAGGTGAGACTGACTGGCCTGCAGTTTGCCAGATCTTCCTGTTTTCCCTGTCTGAAAATGGTGGTGATCTTCTTTTCCTTCACCAGACTGCCATGACCTTTCAGATATGATAGACAGTGGCTTGGCAATTTAATCTGCCAGTTCCCTCAGGACCTGTGGATGGATCCCATCGGGTCCCATGGCCTTGTGCACCTTCAAGTTCTTTAGATGGCCGTGAACCTGACCTTCACTTACAGTGGGCGGATCTTCCTTCTCCCAGCTCTCGCCTTTGCTTTCTGCAACATGGGCGGTGTGGTTAGAGCCCTTGCCGGTGAAGACTGAGGCAAAGAAGTCATTGAGCGCCTCCACTCTCTCCACATCACTCATGACCAGGTCTCCAGTTTCCTTCTGGAGAGGACCTACATATTTCCTAGACTTCCTTTTATCATTGATGTGCCTATAGAAATTCTTCTTCCCCTTTATATCTTTGGTAAATAGCCAATGAATTGATTGATTAATGAATCAATGATTAATGAATCAAAGTCATCAAAATGTTTCTGAAATAGCAACCAGTTGTGCAGTATCATATGCTTCTGGAGTATGCACAAGTCCATGGACCAATTTTTCTGTTACTGTGGTCAGACTAAAGCCATTCCAAATAATGATTTGTACTGCCAGTGTTAGTCCACGCATCGTTATTTAATGATCTCTGTAAGGGGCTTATAATAATTTCCTAGCATCAAAAACAAAGTGCCTCTCAAACAAGTCATCTAGACATTCTAATGGTATTAGAAAACCTTGAAAGCCTAGGAAGTTCATTCTTCAACGTTAGAACAAGAAAGAAAGGGATCAAGCTCAGTAATTCTGAGTCATGATCCCTAATTAATGTTAGTATCTTATAGTGCTTTCTGAAGTGCCGTTATGCTTCCCTTGAAAAAGCAGACTCCTAGAATAGAACCCAGCTTATACTGATTTAACACAGTAATTTCATAGTGACATCACAAATTATTTGAGCAATACTATTTTAATCCACTGTCCAGCTGGAATTAAGGAGAGGTAGGCTTATGAACCTGCTGTTTCTTGTAACTGATGAATCACCAAGATTAGCTTACTTTTTCCACTCAGTGTATGGAACAAATCTGAGATTAAGATTTTAAAATTTACAAAGAATAAGTGGTCTTTTCAGCAGACTTGTGTAAAGAATGAGAGGTTTTTTCTGCAGATTTTTATACTGGTTTTCACACTGAATAAATCAAAAGCCTTTAGCAAGTAAAGATCTCTTGGCTGTTTTCAGTGAAGAGAGAGAAACATCTATGCAGATGTTTCTCATACAGAAGATGTGCTTTATAGAAGAGCACATCTATGCATGTGCTAGTGGCGCATGCATAGATGAAGAAGAGAAATAAAAGTTCTGTGAAAGATTCCAAATCTGAAATGAGTATAGGATGCCAGATACGGAACGGAGAATGGCAAAAGAAATGGGAGTTCACTAACAAAGCATGTGGAAAGATTAAGTACCCTCTCCGTCAGACTTGCCATTGCTGCTTGCCAGAAGAAATAAGCAAGCAATCTGAAGCAGGACCTCCACAGCCCTGCAGCTACAGCTTGATCACTACTGCTCATCTTTGCACTACTCATTGTAGATTCTGAAGTCCACTGATATGGCACAGCAAGTGTGAAGTCCAGCGCACTTTTCACTGCCCGTCCTTGTCTACTCCCTGTGATTACAAATAATCAGCCAAGTAGAACATTCAAAAACTGGCATGCCTAGTACTTTGCATTGAGTACAGCATTACAGCCATCAATGGTTGCCAGACAGAAGTCTATTCACAGCAGAGATGTCAGCACCCAGCAGCATCTTTGGTTAAATACAATGAGAGAGAAATACATGTGCTCTTTCATATGTAAAGAGGAGATTCTCTGTAGTAGGCTGGAACAGAACAGAACAAGAAGTTTCACAAGGTCATTGCTCCCCTTGCACCTGTTGCAGGAATGTATTAAAAGCCTGCACATCTTTAGCATTTCTATTTTCAGCAATCCCAGAACCATCGAACTTCACAGCAGTACAGGCAAACAACCTGGGAAAGCAACTTTGATTCACTAGGATTCTACTTTCTATGTAGGTGTTTTTTTTTTTTTTCAAATTGCCTCAACGTTCCCACAGTTCTCACAGTTCCACATGGGCAAAAGGGGACACAACAGCTGTGTCTGCAAAACCTAGCGTTTGAACAGTGGGTTCTGCCCAAGTTTCCACTTTTTGGTTTTGTTTGTTTTTTTCTTAAATTTCGTTGTGTTTTTGTTTTGTTTTGTTTGCTTGTTGTTTGTTCAGATGTGGGATAAGTAAGTCTCTCACTCTAATAGGGATTAGAAAAAAGTATGTTCCAAAGCACTATTTTGAAAGAGTATCTTCCTACATCCTTATATTTTTTGCCTTCAACCTGCTTCAGGGTGAATAAAACATGAAAATTACAATAAGTAGGAACAACTAATGCTTTTTCGCACTCCTTCTCACTCTGGACTTCACCAGTAATTGCAGCATTTCAGGCAAGACTCTGTTTCAGTGTTTCTCACACATGTTATTCAGTGTCGCTGACATATTTGCTCTCACATTTGTCCTTCTCTTGGGTTTCCCATCTTCCTCTTTAGTACAAAGGCACTGTAGGTACCCGATCACCCTCCTCCCCCTTTTAATTACTAACATTGGAAAGTGCCAGAAAGATTTATCTGCATTTGAGAGTAATGACACTGGTATCAGGCAACGATTCACCTCACCACTTGCTTTCTAACAATTGCAGCATTTTTAAAAAATCTTGCTGTCTATAGTCATATGTATCACCAGGAATGGCCAATTTAATGTAACCTGAACGACACCACCATACAAAAATTAATGTTCATTAAATTATGATTCCTTGAAAAAGGCACCCATTTTCCAACACAGACATCTTATCCTAGGGAAGATGCACAAGCTACCTGCCATCATATTTGTATTTACAAGTCCATAAGATCACAGCCAGGAAACAAAACTGAAAATAGTAAATGTGCAAATCACAGCCATGACAGAGGCCTGATGAGAAATCCAAATCATCTCATCCTTTTAACAGGTGCCACTAAGAGAAAAAATAAAAAATAAAAAAAATCCCCAGTGTACAACTTGCAAGTTTTCTGAGTTTATTCTTTTTCCTTTCTCAGTATTTGAATAGATCTAAACTACATCCTTGAATTTTAAATTCAAAAGCAAGTTATAATCACTGGAGAACCAAGTTTTATCTCATAAATGCTAAAGACTTCCTGAGTTAACCTGTTCCCATTCAGAGTAGGGAATAAAAGCCCAAACTAACAAGCAGTGCTGAATCGACTACTTTAATTTGCAAACAGCAAGCAGAGGGAACACAATCCTTTTCTACAAACATTTACTGCTACCTTACAATTTGCTGGTCTAATAGTGAACCAGACAATTTTGAATAGCTGTAGGGGTCAGGTTATTTTAATCCAAAGTATTTCCAAGGAAATTAGTTGCAATTATTAAGGTTACTTCCTATTTCAAACAGAAATCGAAGTCTACTGTAAATAAACTTTGGCTAAAAGCTGCTAATTAGTAATGTTAAGAAATACACCAGTAGGAATTTGAATTTGCTCTCGTTTGTATCAAAAAAAAAAAAAACAACACTGATTTCAGCTGCAGAGCTCCAATTTCACGTAACTGAAGAGAACCTATCCACATATAGCTCTAACTACATACTGTAACCAACCAATATACTATTTTGGAATAGTTACATTTATCATACACCATAGCTATAAATAAAGGGAAAATTTAGTTTCAGCTCCATTCTGGAAAGCTGTTTCTAGCCATACAGAAACAGCAGATATCCTTCACCACCAGAGACTATTTTACAGGGCTTTCCAGGACCAAGGTCTAGGTTTTTGACCGTAGAATTTTGCTCAAAGTAGGGCTTGAGACACTGTAAGGAAGCTTTCACACACTCTCTCAAACAGTTTCTTGCACAAAGAAGCACTTAAAAGAAAAACAAAACAGAAAACTATGAAGATGCTTAGCACTCCCAATCCACTCTTATGTAGAAGCAACTGCATAACAGAGCCTGTCTCAGAATCAGGCTCTTGCATACGTAGAACAAGAAATCCAGCTGAAAAAGGTCTGTAGGCTTCAGTGAGGAACAACTTGTTTATTCTACTTGAATAAAGATCTGAACTTTCACAATAATTTCCATTTGTATCTCTACTTCGGAGGTTTCTCTTATGTCCTCCACATTCAACATATTTTTATAACATGTGACCCAAGGACAAAACTACTACAGCATCCAGTACTTAATATTTGTCCTGAATGAAATGCAATTGTGTGAATGAATAGCATGCATCAGAGTAAGTAATTTCAGGCTCCTCCAGCATACTGGTTATTTTTCTCTCACTGAAAACCAAAAACATAAATGACCTGTTTGCAATAGCATTTCACACATAATAATATTGCAACAAAAAATCTGTGAAGTATAGAACAGTAAATTTTAGACTAATGGTAGGAATTAGATGGCAGTATGTCAGACAGACTGACAGAAGAATTATTGCTATCCATGGTGGATCCTTGCAAATTAATATGCATTTATGATCCAAACTGCATTTTAATGTGGTGCCTAATCTTTAGAATAAATGTCTCAGTGATTTATCCTTGACTTTGGAAAAATGTATTATTAAGTATTAAAATATTTACATTAAATTTAATAAGTTTATCCAAACAGTCTTCATTTCAATGGTTAAATGCATTCATTTGTTATTAGACTGCAGCAATGAATGTTGTTTTTATTTCAGATTTGTATTTTACAGAGCCCACTCCACAGACTTCTTTCTGTGCAAGTACAAATGTATTTGCATCATCTTCCAAAAGACTATTAGCATGACGCCCTCTCTCTAATCTATATTATGAATTAATTTCTTAAGTCATCCCTTAAGTCTAGGCAAACCATATTTAAATATAACATTATCAAGTGTTCATGTGCTGAACAGAACTCCCCAAGCAAAACTTGTTTGGGTTCAAAGATTTCTCACACGATCTTTCTCATGTAGCGTGGTTCCCTTGGTTTTTCTAAACCTTTTAGCCTATATCACAATTTAATAATCACTATTTAATAATTATAATCATTCCCTTATTAAGTGGTATTTCTTTTCCTTGTTCTAAGGCACCCTGTAGTTCAAGACAAGGAAATCTCTTTGTTGATTGGTTATTTAAGACCAGCAACAATAACTATGCTGGAAAGAAAGGTGCTTTGAGAGGATTACACAGAGCTAGTTCTCAACAGCAAATTACAAACCCAAGTACTTCATTGCATGTAACCAAATTGGCTGGTTGAAATGCTAATTACCTTTCAGCAAAGCTAAAGACAGACAGAGGACCCCTTCTCTCTTCAGAGAATGACATGCATTTTTTATCCCACTCCTGCATCATTGTTTTGCTGAGAATTATTCAAAAACTATTCTTAAAGGTAGCTCTTTTCCTAACCTTTAAAAATGTGGGAAATTTCTAAAAATCTAACCAACACTTCAGATCTGTTGGTCTGCCAAACCCGTAACAGATGGCTGAATTAAGACCATGTTAAATCCCTAATGAAGCAAAGCTTGAGACAACTCAGAGCTGTAACATATTGGAGCAGTCCATGGTAAGTGACTGAGCAGAATAAAGTTTATTTTGCTATCTAAAAATGACCTTCATAATTACACTCCAACAAACCCAGAGTAGATACAAAATGAGGTAAACAAAAATCTCTTTGTACATATATATATAAATTGTTATAACGTTCTAGAGGAAATTGTGTCTTCAACTTGCTGTAAAATCCACAATCACAAAAGATCCAACGAACATGGAAAGCATCATATCTGCTGCTTAATTTTGCCTGAGAAATGCAGCCTGTCAGATAAGCCTGTTTAAGTAAGTACTGCTTTATCCTTAGAGCAATCCTAGTTTAGATTTACATATTATCTCAGTGAAACAGATTTAATCTAGCTTTATAGGAAATACTAATAAGCCAAACTATTAAATGCTGGTTTTAATATTTTTTATGTATTTCAGAACTCCCGGTTTTCAAATTCGTTCTGCAAACAACCACAAATTCTCATATATGGAGTAAACTTCAAAACGTTTATTCACACAAAGTATTTTCCAGAGAGATTATTCATTCAAAGAGTGGCTTAGGCAAGGGAGGCCTTGCGGAAATAGTATCATCTTTCTGAGTAAAAAATGTAACAGTGGATCCAGCTGGAATAAGAGAAATGTCATGTAACGTTAATTCCTTCTGTCACTCCTTTTGTCCTAGGTTACAGTAATATATTTCTTATCTAAACACACAGAATTCTTGTATTTCCAGTACCTATGATCTGCAGCAATAGTTGGGAAAGCTTGAACTTGATGATGAAGGTGTTGCAGAGTATTTGAGTTTTAATACAAGTATGAAAGATGTACACAAGTATTATGTATGCTTACTTCCAGTGAGGAAAGTTATTACATCACAGTCATATCGAACGATGACTTACTCCTAAATCTGCCAGTCCTGTGAAGCTGAAATGCAAGCACAATTTACACAAATGAGTAAAACCAATCAATAGGATTACACATGTAAAAATAGCTATGTACATGACTGTATCCCTGGAAGGTCAAGGCCCAGTACCCCCTGAGCAAAGAATTTCAGCATGATTGTATTTTTTTCTTGCCCATCTGTTCTTAGATAGGCTGGCCAGTAAGTATGTGAATAAGTAAATAAGTCAACAGAGAAACAACAACAAAGAAAGCAGGGGTATTCCGCAATTAAAGGAAGCTAAATGGCATCAGACATCCTTTCTCAAATAATATCAGGAGTTGAATATATACGAGGCTAAAAAACTCCAGATGTAGCCAACACAAATTCTAATTCTCCCTCTTTTTGAAGTATGCATTTTTCCACTGAGTTTTCAAACAAGCATTCTTAAAGTTTTGTAAGCTTATCGGCCATTGCTATGAAGTACTTCTACAAAATACAGGCTTAACAACCACTCCATCTTTACCATATTGTAATTTTGAACAACTACGGCATTTGCTAAAAAACCACTTTTCACAGATTACTTTTCTCCCAAACTGTCATAAATTGCTTGTGTTTGATGACTGAGATTCTTACGGCTCTCAGTAGCTCTATTGTTGTTCTTTAGTACTACACATTAAAGGTATATGCTTTCATAGCTTTGCAGTATTTCAGTTTAAGTCATTGAAACATTCAGGTGCTAAGGAAAAGAACCATCTGCAGACTCAAACACTCTCATTTTTTCAATGTAAACCTAAAAGCAAATTAAAAAAAAGGAAGCCAAAAAGTTTACAAAACTTAATGCCATGCATATTGGAGGTTTTAACAAGGTACGTTTTAAACCTCATTCTGAAACATTCCTTCAAATGAAGCTCACAAGAATTCCCAAAGGAAGAATTCCACAGTAGGCTTGGTTGTAACGATCTTATTGTGAATCTTATTCACAAGTATTATCTCTTTAAAACTCACCCAGTATTATTTTTCAGCCTTAAAAATGCTGGCAGTTCAAATAAACTGTCCAGAATAAGTTATCACAAGAGCAAATATCATTTTTCTCATTGTTTTCTGTGTAAGCAGGATACAGACCACAATTATGAGATAATAATCACGTGCTCCCATTATTGGTGCTAATTAGTTCACTTATTAGTTCACAAAATTGGTAAACACCATTGATTTTTTCATGTAAAACTATCAAAACACAAGTGTTAGAAATCAATAAAAACATAAATATTAGTAATAATACTAACTTAGAAACAGCAATACAAAGCTCGAAATTAAAAACTGTACATCCTTGAAATACGTTAGCTGTTACATTGCCAACTTTTTGGCCATTTCAGTTCTGAACCTGATACTCTACAAATTATTTTATTTCCTCAGGAATCTGGTTATCCTTCTCACATGGAAACTATAAGATATTTAGCAGAAGAAACTTGTTTTAGGCTTCTGGGGCAGACAGAGTGTTTTCTAAATACATTACACTTTACTTCCAGTTATTAAGCTACCCTCATGGTAGCTTCTAAAAATGTCTATCATTGAACTGAAAGACTCACTCTAGAAGATGGGTACAAAGTGTAGCAAGAAAAAAAAAACCAACACTTTCAGCTTCCATATAATGAATAAGGTTAAAAAAAACAAAAACAAAAACAAACAAACAAAAAATTGTTTCACATCAATATTACAAAGCAATTATAGACTTATAAAACAATTAGTGTTTTATTTTAGACTTATAAATTTATAATATATAAATTATAATTTAGACTTATAAAACAATATAGACTATAAAACAATTAATGATGTTAAGCAGGCAGTTCTGTATACATTTGATCTTAACTTCAAAATCTGAGCTAGCCAGGGCAAATTATACAATGTTTTAAATGTAATCAGCACACCAAAAGCTACAAGCATAAGAAGTACTTCCAGTTATAACCTCTAACCCATTTAGAACTCATTTCTTATCAGATGATGATTTGAAAATTCATCCTGACTTTTTGCTCACTTTTGCAACACAAAGTGTGTGCACAGCCCCCCCACTTACTGTATTTTCACATAATTAAAGCATCTAACGCCTACTGCGTTTCTGAGAGCTAAAAACTGCCAGTTAGAGCGCTTCAGACTGAGCTGCATCCTGATATGTTCCCCTGAGAATAGGATTTTCCATTGGAAAGACTGTTGTCTCCACCTGCCCTCCTCTGTAGTGCAGAAAGAGGAGCTGCTGGAACAACAGAAACCTTAGCACGCTCTTCCTACCCAGCAGCCACTCAGGGGTAAGCTACACGCGTACTGTCTGCTGCTGGCTAAACCTTGTTTGTCCTGCAACAGGTGCTGCTGGCAGAAATCTAGAGCTGGAAAGTGCTGATCTCTGTGGCTGACAAGGGATGCTTCAAAACCGACTGCCACCTCAAACAATAAGAAGAGAGACAACAAACCTACCTAGACCCGGGGACGTGGACATCTGCGTCTTCTGGACTCAGCAAGCTGCCTGCACACTGGCTGTCACTCACGCATTACGCGCTCCCGTCTCCCACTCCTCCCTCCTCTCTGCGCAGCGTACAGCACTCTCCTCCCTCCTCTGACTCCTGCTGCCTTCCTGCTGCTGTGGAGATAAAAGGGGGTGGGATGGAAGAGGACAGCATTTTTCAAACCCCAGCAATTGCCCCTGAGCTGACAGAGCCTGCCACTGCCTCATTAGTCCTTCCACTTAGCTAGGACCACGGTTTTATTACTGAAGGCAGCAATACAGACAGGCTTTGCTTGGAGGGTGACAGATTTTGGATTCACACTCTTGACTTGCAGCTTGTCATAACAGGCCCTTGCTGGGCAGGGATGCACAACTTCCATCCCCAGATCAGTCATTCTGGGTTCAATAAATTCACTGACATCCAACTCCTGTTTTATGGTTACCCCCACCTCAAAAAACCCTGACCCACAGCAGTCTCTCACAACAGAGACACAAAGGCACAATGGCTGCAACCAGCCTTTGCCAGTGTTTGCCCTCACACTCTCCAATTCTTCTACTTTACGTCAAACAAGTATAAAAATTCCTACTTCTCCAAAAAAATGTTGCGCATACGCCTCAAAACAATACAGATGCTAAATTTCGATGGAATCTCACTTACTTAGTTCCATTCACAAAATCTTTACTATATTTCCAGAATCTATGAGATAGCAACTAGCTCTTGAAAAGTGAAACTGCTATACCAAACTAAGGCAGCAGCAGCACAATTTAATGTAGGCTAAATCCCGTTAGATGCATTAACACTCCCAACACTCCTTGAATCTCAAGTACAAATTGAAACCACTCCATCAAATTTATAAAAAGCATTGCCTCTAACCCCAACGAAATCTAACTGCCAATACATTCTTAATCTACAACACTACTACATTACAATCACATATCGAGGACTTGGAGTTCGCTAAATGCTATCATTTTTTTGGTCCCAGATCCTCAGACTGTTATCAAAATAACACTCCTAAGCAGCTAGAAAGATCATGGCTCTGACGCAACTTTGTGCAAAAGCAAATTACAAACATGCACTTACCATGTGAATATTGACAGATGAATTTTTTTAATTCCATGTTGCTCATTAGTATTGAATAAACAAAATCTAATGTAAAATCCTGTTTAAATGTGTATTAGCATGTTGATATTTAGAAATAAAACCAAATATAACTCCAGCCTGGTTTCAGACATTAAAGCTCACAGCTTTATTTCTCATTTAGAGAAAGAGCTGAGCACAAAATAGGATTCTGCCCCAAATGAAAGCTGAATGATATTTGCAATGCTTGCTGCAGATTATTGAGAATTCTGGCATTTCATTTGAGCTTCCTTTGCTCTTAATTTATTTGGAGTACATGGAGTATATGGAAAAAATGATCACAGTGAAAATGAGAGAGGACAACACATCCTAACAGTTATTCTGCTAAGGCTGCTATAATCTTTGAATTCACAAGGAAGCAATACAGTGTAGAAGTATACAGGCAAACAACAACCAAACAAACAATAAATGACAGGATTAAAAAGACTGCACACCTCCTGACAGCATTAGTCTGGTCATTGCATCAACACTGCATAGAGCTGTGTGGTTCACAATTCAGGAACAATGTAAGCAAACTGGAAAAGGCAAAGAAGATGCTACAGAGTGATGAGAGGTTTGAAAACTTACTAGTAAAAGACTCGAAGATCTCAATAAGTATTTAACTCATAAAACTAAAATAAATGCTTGCAGGTATAAAGTATTCTATACCACATCAGCTGTCTAGTCTCACCTGGGCATGTCGTAGCATGGAATGAACTGCCTCCGAGACGTGCTCCTTAGACTTCTGGGATAATGACACTAGGTTAATGTTAGGTAATACAAATCTATGAACTTACTCTGTATGCAAATGAACACTGATAAGGAAAATCTGCAGTGTAACAGATAAAGGCATAGATGATGTAATACACAGAAGCAAAACTACACATTAACACTAGGAATAATTTCCAGCTGTTTCTATTATTCTATAATGTTATTCTATAATGTTGTTTCAGCTTAAGTTATTTCTCATGTTGTCCTCTGTCCTACAGTTTCTGTGGGTAGCAAAGTGACCCTATGTTCAGTTAGACTCCCACCAGTGGCTATCAAGCTGCCCAGTATCAGAGGGACTGACTTAATAGCCATCAGTCCTCAATTACAGCAAACCAGTGCACATTAAATGTTGCTAATTGTTGCGACAGAAAACAAAGGAAGATCCTGAGAACTCAGACTTGTGCTCACTAATTCACACAGGTAGCTTCAGTCACTTTCACAAGACTTTCACCAAAACTGCATTCTGATCTGAAACGACTGTAGCTTGTACTGCTCCCACTCAATCTGCAGTACTGTACATTTTCTCTAGATCCCTAAGGATTTCCTCATTACGCATTTTTTTTATTACTTTCACCATACCACTCCAGAGACCTACGCTTCCCTTTCTTACCTACAAGTGTAAGACAAAGCTCCCGTGGGATTTTGTCAATGGTGCTCCTCAACCAGCTGGAAGGTTATTGATGATTGACATGGGACACTCCACATGCACTTTTAACAACTCAGCATGCTGCCCACACAGCGCTCTCATCCCTTGTAAATGTCAGGAATAAACAATTGGGCCTGGTATTGGACCTACAACAGATCTGGCATTGCATAGAACTATGCCTTCAGGTCAGCCTTAACTTCACTTTTCAATAGAAGCAGTAAATAAGGTGTATTAAGTACACCCTTCAATTCTCTGTGTGTTTGGATTTCCTTTGATTTGAATTCATTAAAACTCTGCACGTTAAAAATGGCTCTGCTGTGGGTAAACCAATATTGAAAGCAGCAGCAATAGAATCAATAGACTCCAGTTTGTTTGTTTGTTTTGAAATCTTGCCTTTTCCCTTCACTGGCATCATCTGAAAGGAAAGATCAGTGAAGTGGGAGTTAAAAGAAGAAACAAATCCCCGAGAAGGAAAGGAGGACTTAAAGGAACAAGAAGAAAGTAATCAAAACAAAGGACTTCAGAAGGGAGAATTTTCTCTTTTTGTTTACATTTTTTTTTCTTTTATTTAAAAAGCATATGTTTATTTTGCATGAATATGAAGGCCATCTGGTTTTCAGTGACAATATTGCACCTTTAGATACTATTAGAAAGTAGAAACACCTGCTAATAATCAAATTTGCCAAATATCTCTAAACAGATACAAAATTCAGTTTTCTTTCATGCTTCTCAAGTTTTAAAAATTATTGCACTGTATAAAAAAAACCTTTGTTTTCACTTGAGTGAGGAATCCAAGCTTCAAGATTCTGGGCTAACCACAAGTGTACTTGCATGTAAGTAGTAAACAAGGAATGCTGAGAATTTTGAAATGCCAGTCCTGCACACACGTCCATACTGGCCTCCCTATTATCTTTTCTGGTACTTCAGCTGAAGCAGACTGAACTGCTCAGAATGAGGAACACTAAGCACGTGTGCAGCTCTTTCATAGATCAGTTCTTAATTAAAGCACATCAGACACAAGTTAACTGTACTTCTTGACTATTCATTAATGAATCACTTCAAAAATGCTTAACATCCATCAGACGCTGTTCTGATTAGTTCTAATGTACAGGTAAAATGGAGGCTGATCATGCTCCTCAGTTCACAAAGCAGCTGGCAAGATACAGGTGATATTCTTACAAGAAATCCACTTGGTTTTGTTGGTTGCTTTTTGCTTGTTTGTTTTGCTTTGCTTTTCATAGAAATGGGATTTTCCAAAGAAAATCATCCATGGCAGAGACCGTTCTTAAGAATATTACAGAATGCCACAAGCATTTACACTTCCCTGTGTGGATGCAGTGTCGTATTTGATTCTACTTGAATAACTGCTTGCTTGCCTGATGTCTAGGATGAACTCTCCCTGTTCCTTCTGATTGCTTCCTCTGAATGTGAACAGGGAACAGGTCTAACTAGCAGTGTTGAAAGAAACAGCAGCTAGAAATACAGAACAAGACTGTGGTAGCATCATCTTCAGGGAATTATGCTAAAAGCTGTGCTTGGGAAGAGGGCAGAACTGACTACTCTGTATTACCAGGCTTCTGACCACTATCCCACAGCAGCTTATGACCACACAAGTGTCTTCTGTTCTTCCAAATTTAAAACGAGCTTTCTGACCTTGTTCCTGCTGTTGTCTAGTTGCACTAGAGTCCTATCCCCACAGTCCCACGTCAAGGAAATGCACAACCACGGTCAGGTACCCTCTGATACCTGCTTCGTAGTACCAGGTACTTGCACTGTTCTCCTTCCTGAACTGCTGCATGTCCTTCGTCATGGGCTAGGAATGCTCTGACATTAAAATCTCAATTTACTGGAAAGCTTCCTGATGGATAAACACATGCACAGAATACCACAATGTCGACAAATCCAAACAGTAATACAACCTGAGGAGACTGCATGACAAAGTTTAAGTATGACATTGTGTCACAGTACTTTATGACTGGTGTGAAGATAGAGGATCAAAATCTGAATTTATCTACATCTATTTTTGGAGATGTCCAGGATTTAAGACAATGGGAAATGAGAATTTCTAAATAGATGGTGTTCTTGTTCTTTGGACAAGCATTGAATTGTTTTAATCCTGTGAATGGCTAGCCAAAGGCTAACCTTTCTGTGGTACCACTCCCTTCTGATGTACTGGCAGAGAACACTGATCCTAATGTTTAAAAACAGCTTTTAACTGAGAAGTATTTACATGTATATATATATATATGTATATACACACATACACATGTATATACTCCTAATATGAAAGAAAAGTAAATGTTCCCTGGCATTTATTCATGGAAGGCTACTACATTTTAATATGCATTACAGCAGAAATGCTATTCACATAATTGTGACAATTTATTACTGAGATTCGCTACATATTCGACAAGGCTTTCACAAAAAATGAGATGACATTTAAGGAAATGTTAACACAAATCTGTTCAAGTGTAAAGAACTGAACAATTCATGAGAAAGTGACTCCTTTGTTTCAGCTTAATGCATTCCAGATTTTGTTAACCAAGTTGCAGCATGCAATTCTGGCACAATTTCTGTTACGACACAAAAAGAATGTCATCTCTGAAGAGATGGTTTGGTCTTACAAAGCTCAGAGGCTCCTTTCAAACCCCAGTGGGAGCTTACTGGCTTGCAGGTCAAGGGGAGAAACAGTAAGATGAGAACTTGGCAAGAATTGTCTGCCTGCTCCTCTTGTGCAGTTNCATTACTGAAAACATACAACTTCAGAGCATGTCAACTGCTAAAATGAAATTCAGATGCTTACCAAAACTGTATTGTTCTTATGATAAAACATAATAAACACAGTAAAAACTATCCATAAGTTCTTCTGTCTGGATTGCTCTTAGTTTCAAAGTCCTCCAAAAATATTTCAGACTCATTAAAGAAAAAGCAAAACGTTTCCAGATATTGAATTACTTTCCAAACNCTTCACTTGCAGCATGTCTTGGACAACGTAGATAGCATGTAACAAGTGCTTTCTCATAAAACATCCATCACATTACTGAAAACATACAACTTCAGAGCATGTCAACTGCTAAAATGAAATTCAGATGCTTACCAAAACTGTATTGTTCTTATGATAAAACATAATAAACACAGTAAAAACTATCCATAAGTTCTTCTGTCTGGATTGCTCTTAGTTTCAAAGTCCTCCAAAAATATTTCAGACTCATTAAAGAAAAAGCAAAACGTTTCCAGATATTGAATTACTTTCCAAACTCACAGATATGTATTCT
>VXAV01003047.1:201917-216460 GCA_013399715.1 Alectura lathami | reverse complement strand
CAACATAAAGGTATAAAAAAAAAAAAAAAAAAAAAAAAAAGGCACAAGTTTATGAGCCCCAATGCAATAACCTCTGCAGCTAAATGGCTTTTGGACCAGAGATGGCCCTTACGTGAACACAATCTTTATCAAGTCACTCCCTACAATTCAGCCTCATCCTACGAACTATAATGGTGAAACAAAGGTCAGAAACAGCATTCCATATGCCCATGCCCAGGTAAGAACATCTGAACCGGAGCACTCCAAGCTCAGGAACACCTGTCCCAGTCCCAGGAGTGCAGTTTCACCAGCAGAAACAAAGAGCTCTGGACTGAGAAATACTAGAGCAGAGTGAGAGACGTCCTGTTTCCATGCTGTAGCTGTCCTTCCACTCTCCTGCTGCATCACACACCACCGCACACTGCTTACACTGCAAGGCTGTGCCTAACACACTAGCTCTTCCCAGCAGCGTAGAACTGCCCATGTAAAGTTCCATACTGGTGTAGTACACGGCTTTTGATCAACAAGATAGCTTCAGACAGATAGCTTCAGACAAGCTCCTTTATGTAACTTGCACACTTTTTTTTACACTAAATGGTATCAGGAAGACAGTTAGTGTGTACTGATGGAAGGAGGAGATAGCCTTTCTCGGGCAGATGGCAGCCCAAAAGCAGCATGTATTTTATTTGGCCCAATACCTAAGGAAGCAGAACACTAGAGGCTGCTAAGAAAATAACTGCATTTTGTCAGCAGCATTTGTGACAAATAACATTCTGTTCATTTCAGTGTTTTGCCTCGGAAGGAATTATGTGACAAAAGCACCACACACAGCCAAAGGAAGTCAACCTGCTCAGTAATAACATATGAATGCTGTCAAAGCAAACACATCCGGATTGAAGGAGGCTTTTAGGGAAAGCAAGTGTGATTCAAAACGATGATCTCTGCACAAACTCCCGCTAACTTTTAGAGATGATGTCTATAGGATAAACAACCTGGAAGCCAAAAGAGACATGCAAAATCCTTCATTAAACGGTGGGCATCTCTAGAGCTTACAACATTAGAGACACAGGCCCATAATTAGACAGAAAAATAGCTCCTGACATCCACATTGCTTTGAGGTGCAATGGAATACAATTTATTTTTTGAACCTCCTGTTCCTACACGACTTTGGTGTAAATGCATACATCTGTATGCTGTATATATATGCATACAGCTGGCCTACAGGAGCTGGAGCCAGACAGCTTACTGCTTCTTTTTAATTTATTTTTTATTTTTTATTTTTTTTTTTCGGAAGCATTGCTGATATCTAGGATATTGTGGTCCACAGCCCAGGCAAAGTGTGGAAGAGAACTGAAATTCTACTTGAAGTTATGTCTGTAAAAGTCACGTAGTCGGGTGCTGGGTTAAAACATTCAGGAAAGCCAGAAGAGGGGTATGTACATGTAGGGTACATGTACAGTCATCCCTGTACATGTAACTATGCAGTAATACAAAAATCACTCCTGCAATCTATGCAGGTAGAATGGTAGGAAACCTGTTTGCATATCAGTGCAGATAAAACTCACTTCACTCCCTCACCTTTGTTCCACTCGATTATGAAGTCTCACCTAACATTGCTGTCATCAAAACACACCACAGATATGTACCAGACAGGCTGATGTGTCACAGGTCACCTATGTACAAATGTTATGTACAAAAGTAGTATTTCTTTGGTATGGCCTCCATACCAAGTCATCAAGATTCCCCTCCAAAACTAAAACTACATGATTTTTGCCATTAGAGAAACAGGTTCTTTTATCCCATCAAATTTGGATGGTCAGCTGCTCTTTGCTGGTACAGTTATGTAAGAAAATTTACTTTTAAGAGCAAATAGGGAAACAGGCACAAAATTCCACTGTATTTATTGGAAATAAAGAATACACTGATCAGTGATTCTCTGTGATAATCAGAATATTATCAAAGTATATCAAAGGAATAGTGGGTTGACATTTATGATTTCATGAAATCCTCAGGAGATAATTATTGCCTGTGGTCCTACAAAAGCCAGCGCAATTTCTCTTTTTTAAAAAATGAAAATGGATATATACTGGTTTCTTCTTGAGGGATTTTGCAAATAAGTAGTTAATTTTCTGCTGAATCTTGCAGACTACCTTTAATACCATGCTTCTCAATGACGCTCTTAAAAGCAACAAAGCTTCCAGCTGAGCCAGTCTCTATGACTACTGCGCATTCCCTTTTCTTTTTCTATTTTATCCTTGAACTGAAAAATGACACATGAAGGACTTGGACAAAGAGAACAAGAAAGTAAACAACTGTATATAACAGACAGCTAGATAAAGGGGGCCAAGCATTGTTTTGCATCAACAAAGCAACAGACTTTTACAGAGAACTTAAACCAACAGTCATGCATACTAGAAATCACTTTTAAAAATGAATACACTTCTGATACTGTGCAATAAAAAGTTTTTTTTCCCTTAAGAACAACCAATACCAGCTCTAACTGCTGTTGAAGGATCTGGTGCACAATTCTGCAGAAGAAAGCTGAAAATAAAAGTAGGGAAAACAGAAAATAACCTACATTAATAAATCACATATATAAAGGCCTAAACCTGCAAAAGTCAACCAAATCATATACAATATAACTGAGAAACCCAAAAGAAGAAGAAAATCTGAACAGCTGGCTATGTGTTGAATAGAAGCGTGAGTGTTCACAAAATTCCAAAACAAAAATATTTTTGCATTTTTGATCTTCCATAATCACTTATTGGCGTCTAGCAAGTTAATATGGTATACCAATATGAAAGACATCCCTGAGAAACAATGCAAAAATCACAAAAGCCAGGCAGACGAGTAAATTATTTTGATAATATCTAACAAAAGGCCCGTTTATTAGGCCTAGTTAACAGTTCTCTCCCTAACCAGCTCCAATGTGTCTTCTTACACTCAACTAGTGTGTATTAAATACTCTTTAAAAATACATAATCTACCTTTTTTCATCTTCTTCCTTTGCTTCAACTCTCTTGGGAGTCTTCTCCAATCTGTACAGAAAACAGCTTTAATACATATGAATGATGACTTACTGCAGCAATCCTACTCCTCCCACTCACTACGAGGGCCTCTGTTGTGCTTGATCCTGTTTACATACATGCCTAATTGTTTTAGCACCCAACAATTTTATTGAATTTTAAGCTGTTCTTTAGCTGAGGAAGTCGAATAAGGACTAGCATTTCATCCACTTAATGAAAACCGGCATATGCCCCTATGAGACAAAGTTCAGCCTTCCCAGTGTCCCAGATGCCCTCTAAATTACATGCTATGATTAAGTTTACACTGTTGACCTATACAGATATATTTGTGAAAGTTTAATGTCATAAAACCCATCTACCAGTGACTAAGAAACCAAGTCAGTTGTATTTTTTCAGTAACTTTTGTATTTGCGCACACTAAAACTGTTATGTACATGGAGACTAATGAAGAGGGAAAGCTAGAGTGAGAGGTCAAGCTTGCATTTTTGGCTGAAAATCAAGTGTTTTGAATGAGACAAAATAAAATCATACTTATTTTTTTTTCTCTTTGGACAAAATATTACTTCTCCTTGATCTGAAAACATGAAAAGGCCATAACCCTCAAAAACGAATTCATGCCTTGGTTAGGATTTGCGTGTTATTTTATTGCTTTAAAAATAATGAATCAAACATTTCAGAAGAACAGAAGACTGCACAGGTTAATAGAGAAATAGCCCTTGGTAATCTCAGGTATTACCTGGGGTCCATGCTGCATGCTCCTTTTCTTTATCCAGGTACTTTTTACTGTACCTTTCAACTGCTGTAAGGAAAGATAAAAAGATTTATTGAATTCATTAAAAAGGCAATGCACAGGGTGTCCTTAATATTTTTCTGTAATTAAACATACAGTATATCATCCTTACACCACATGGAGCACTTTCTTGTGCTGTTGTTGAACAACTAAAAACAGTTTTATAACAGTTTTCATGGTAATTCCCAGGAGTAATCATATGCTAAGTACTTAAAAGACCTGGAGTTTACATATCTACCAAAAAAANTACAAGAAAAAAAAAAAAAAAAAAAAAAAAAGAATACTGCTTTCCTTTGCTTTCCTTTTTAGGCTGTCTCCTTTCAGTCAGGAGAAAGCCATTCTATCCATCAAGCTGATGTACGGGTGGGAAGGGCAGACAGCGAGGTGGACTGAAAACTGTCTGAGTGGCTGGGACCACAGGGTGGTGATCAGAGGTGCAAAGCCTAGTTGGACCCCAGTGATGAGTGGAATACCACAGGGGTCATCACTGGGTCCAGTCCTGTTGGACGTCTTCTTAAACAATCTGGGTGATGGCAGAGTGCACCCTCAGCAGTCTGCTGATGATACAAAACTAGTGGGAGTGCCAGATAAACCAGAGGGCTGTGCTGCCATCCAGGGGCACCCGCTCTACAGCTTCCTAGTAACAAAGCAGAGAGGGAAGCAATGATCTCTCAGCAACAGGACCTGACGGAATCACAGAATCACAGCATGGTTTCAGGCTGAAGGGACCTTAAAGCCCACCCAGCCCCAACCCCCTGCCGTGGGCTGGTTGCCACCCACTGGATCAGTCTGCCCAGGGCCCATCCAGCCTGGCCTTGAGCACCTCCAGGGATGGGGCATCCACAGCTGCTCTGGGCAGCCTGGGCCAGGGCCTCATACCCTCACAGGTCTCCCTGAAGCCTTCCTTCTCTTCTTCAGGCTGAACAAGCCCAGCTCCCTCAGCCTTTCTTCATAGGAGAGGTACTCCAGCCCTGAGCATTCTTATGGCTTCCTCCTCACTTGCACAGCTCACATCTTTCTTGTGCTGGGGGCCCGGAGTTGAACTCAGCAAACGGCATGGAGCTGCGTCAGGAGAGGGTCAGACTGGATATTAGGAAAAGATTCCTCACCGAGAAGGAGGTCAGGCACTGGAACAGGCTCCCCAAGGCAGCATTGGAGAGGCCACACTTGGACTCCTGTGTCCAGTTCCTGGCTCCCCAGTATAAGAGAGACTTGGACATATGGGAGAGAGGCCAGCAAAGGGTCACAAAAATGATAAAGGACTTGTAGCACCTTTCCTATGAGGAGAAGCTGAGAGACCTGGGGCTGCTCAGCATGGAGGAGGCTCAGGGGGACCACCACAATGCCCATAAATACCTGAAGGGAGGGTGCAGAGAAGACAGAGCCAGGCTCTGCTCAGTGGTGCCCAGTGCCAGGACCAGAGGCCATGGGCACAACCTGGAGCTCAGGAGGCTCCCTCTGCGCACCGGGAGCACTGCTGTGCTGTGCAAGTGCCGGAGCCCTGGCACAGGCTGCCCAGAGGCTGTGGGGTCTCCAAAGCTGCCGGGACGTGGGCCTGGGCACCCTGCTCTGGGTGTCCCTGCTGGAGCAGGGATTGGGTCTGCTGGACTCAGAGAGTCTGTCATTCTGTGATTCAAAAAAAAAAAAGAAAACAAAAAAGTCAGTGGCATTTATCATCACTGTTCTAATCCTAACAAGCATCCAGAATTCCCAGGTCTCAGAAGGCTGTATCTCTGATTGACTGATCACTGCCAAATCCCAAGGCTTTAAGTACTTTTGCAATGGCAAACTTTTGCAGTATAACAAAAAGATGTTTCCAAAACAGAAGTAATATATTTTAGTCCATTTATCCTCTGTCCGGGCACAACAACTAAATTGAGAAATGCAGCAGAAAAAGTGTATGTATATGCATTTATGCTGGGAAAAAAACAAAACAAAACAAAAAAACACCTTGTACAATCTTTAACAAGAACAGCATTTTTTAACTAGTCACATTTTTTCTTATCAAATTACCATGCCCAACTGCAAAATCCACTATACAAAATTATTGATTGTGATTGCAGTACTACCTCACTGCTCAAACAGGGATTATTTTTGTGGGTATTGTACAAAAAATGAAAACACGAACTGCGATCTGTACAGCCAAAGACTTCTTACACACTCATCAGAGAAAACGGTGGGAAAAGGAAGATACCAGAAATTAAACTCAATCCTAAACTTAGCTGTGGCAAAGGCAAGCAGAAGACCCACTTAAAACTGGGCAACAAACGGCTTGTATTTAAAATAACTGTGTCTCAAGGGGCATTTAATGTAGGTGGCCTTCACAGATGCTGTAGGAAACTGTCAGCAACACAGGGGGAAAGAAACTAGCAGTTTTGATTTCAGGTTGATGATCTTTAGTGAAGAATTAATTGCTGATGCCATCAGTAAAAAAAATACATCTGACTGACTCTTGCCACTTACAGTTAATGAATTAATTACAAACTACTGTCAAGGTGCAAGTCACCTAGTCACGGCAGATTACCTGCAGGAGAAATATGAATGATTCATAGCTTAGGAAGTAAAGAAAATAGAGAACGTAGAGAACACACCTACTGCTTGCTCAGAATAAGTTTGAATTGAGTGATGAAAATCTCTACATGGCACACTAATGCATCAAAATTGCCAGGTACTTTTAGACATGTATTTCCTTCACTACCTGAATAATGAAAGAAAGATAGCTATGTTCTAACTAATTAAAATGTTTCCCTTCTCACTCTTCAAGTGACCATTTGGCTCACAGATGTTGTGCTGGTGGTTTAAAAGAACCCATTTTGCTCTTGTAGCAAAGCCAATCTAAGAAATTCCTGCCCACAGTCCCCCCGCTTTTACCTCTCTCTCACTCCTTCCAGATGTTTAGATGAAATACTGGGAAGAAAACAGGCTGTAAACTAGATTACTGGAAAGATCAGTTAAGAATAATGAGATGAAAGCAAGCTGTTCAAGGTGCAGACAACTGCTGATGCAACTATACTAAAATACTAAAACAGAGGTATTTTACAGAGGTATTTGTCTACAACTAAATGTTCAGCAGAAAGTTACTGCCACTTACCAACTTATCCTCAGGGAGATACTGGGAACAGCTGAAGAACTATTTGACTCTGTCAAGCGGCTCTGTACCTGCTATACCTGCAGCCGCCAATTTTTGTACAAAAACAGTCAAAGCTGGCTGTTGTATTAAAGAGCATACTGAGCAGTAGTGAGAGATCACCTCAGAAATAAGGATGCAGAAACAAAAATGACTTTGAGGTAAGAACTACCATGTGAATCAAAGTTGGAAGAGAGAGGTAATGTTCCCACAAAGCGGCTGGTCCCTTGGAAATCACTCCAACAGCCTTTCAGGCATAGCAGTCTTCTTTTTGTGCCTCAAACAGAAATAGCAAACTTCAAGCCTGACAAAGATCAAGGGTACAGAAAACCTCTGGTGAGAAAAGAATCCAGACAGACTCAAATTTGTTTACTTGAGGGGTGAAAGAGATGATAAAAGAGTAATTTTGAATTCTTCTACAATCACAAGAGGACCTAGAGATGAAGATCAGATCTCCTGTTCTTGCCTGGTAACCAAGGGTTTGCCTGGCTGCACAGTCAGGATCCACCCTGGGCTGTCAGCTTGTGCTGTGCTGTTGCTGCCTGCTGCATCTTGCTGCCTGCTGGGCTCCAGGTGCAGGTCAAAGGAGATATCCTGCTTTTCAGAGCCACAGGATCTTGCTGACAGCGCTCAACACGGGGTGGGACCCAGGAGCTCCTGGCACACACCAGATATTCAGCAGTATCTGACTTCTGTGAGTGCCCCGGCTCCTGAAACTATTTCATGCTCTCTGTAGGAATTCAGGGCCAGCGTAAGTTCCAGGGAGTTTCTGAAGGGATACTGAAACAGCACAGACGTGGCTAAACATCTGTGTTCAAATTAAAAAAAAAAAAATTGAGGGGGGAGGTGGACGGGGACATTGGAGGCTATATACTCATACTGCAGCGTGCTTCTTCATTGTAGACAGTGCTTTAGTACGAGAACAAGTGGACAACCAATAAGATGTGTTAATCAGGGTATTATAGTCAAAGCCTAATAAAAGAAAAAAACTGCATGCAAAACCCTCTGGAATTCACCATTACACCATGAACAAAATTCACCCACATTCCAGTGGGGATTGGTCTACGTATCATATCTCTATCATTAATATTCAGAGTCAGAAAATACTAAATGGTTTCAGGATGGAGATTAAACCTCAAGTTTTAGAGCTTGTGACAGTTTTCATTATTCAAAATCAGCAAATGTAATGCTATGTAAGCTAAGGTAAAGTAATGGAAAGATTATCTAACATTTGGCTATTCTGAATTTCTTAAACATTTTTATAAAGCTTGTTAGAGACAGCCTATTGCGCTGACTGGACCTTGAGTCTGACACAAACAGCATTTCCCAGCATGTTGTGTTCCCTCTTTTCCTGTAGTAGCACTTTCCATTTATAACACTAAGGACAAGAACTTTGGAGGATGACTGAAACAGGCAAAAATCACAAGTGAAACAAAGCACTCCTCATAGTAATAAGCTCCCATTACTGCCAGATTTAAAACATTGCAACACAAAGTAAACAGTGTCGCCTTCCTTCCCTGCTCAGTTTTCTGACCAGGAAGCCAGGATTTTAAGAGTATAATGATGTATGAGTCGATGTCAAGTATAGCAGAGCATTTTTTTTTATCAAACAATAACAAGGCTGTTAATTTTTAATTACATATAAGAAAAAGACATTCTCAAGTCAAATATAGGAAGATGAAGCTTTGTCTTCAAATCCAGCTCTACTTCTGATGCAAACCTCAATAAATCACTTACTCTCATCTCAGTCTTTCTATTTCAAGTGACTTGTCAGTCTTCCCTATCTTCTCTCCACCTTATCAACCTCCCCAAATGGACTCAGAGGAAAAAAACTACATTCTAGAAGAGTACATTTTAGAATGTCCCACTGTTAAGGCCTGTATTTATTATTTTAAATACATCTTTTTGACAACTAAACACAACTAAAATGGAAGCTGAATTTCAACTTGAATATTTACTATGAATTTCTTTGCTCCACTGCAAAATTCTGAGGTTATTTTTAACACGTAGAAATGCCTATTTCATTTGTATTGATTAGCATATAACTGAACGGACTGCAAATAGTTGGTCTTACTGTTTCTTAACAGAATACCTTGCTTTTTTTAAACACAGCAGTTGCTCTCCAGCTACAGCACCAGCACAGGTGACCTGCAACTTCACTAACTGTGAAAGAAGAAAAAATCCCTATCATCTTACACTAGCTCTTCTTTGATCCCCTTTATCAGTACTTGATACATCTTCAACACATGCATTTCACTACATTATCATTTACAGAATAAATACTGAAGACATAAATAAAAATGAAAAGCACATAAACAAACCTTCACGATCTTCTTCTACTGCCAAAAAATATGGCATTTTTTTCATAGTTGCTCTAAAATCTTGTTTTAAGGCCAACATGTAATCTTCATCTTCTCCTGTTTTCAGAGGCACTGGCTTACTGTCTGTACTCTGTACAAATTATGTTTATTATTTATAATGTCTTGGCATCCATCAAACATGCAGGAACACTCAAAAAAAGCTACAGTAAACATATAATTATGAAAGAGTGCAACTTTGCATTACACTACTTTGCAAGTATGCTTTATTACATTCTGACATGCAGAACTGTTTATACTTAAATTTACATCTTTCATAACTTTACTATATCTTATGCAAAAATGCATCAAGCAACCAAGGAGAAAATACATTAAAATTGTGAAATAGTCATTCATAGTCATGCGAAGCTCAAAGGGTACTTAAATACCAACAGCACTGTTTCTTGCCAACCTACCTTAACCAGAAACCACTGCTTTAGTCAGAGTAGAGCAGGCCTCAACCTCTACTAAAACAGTATTCCAGCCACATTAAGCATGATTACTCTGAATAACACTGACACTGTTTGATTAACGTCATGTCACAACCAGGCAGCACTCAGGCCCACGCACATCTCACTTCTTTCAATGACTTTTAAATGAATTGTTACAGTTTTCCTGGCTGTTTTTGTTAGTCTGAACTATGAATCTTGAAATTTGAAAAATAAACAAGCAAAAAGAGTTGTTAAAATGCATGGCAAACTAAGGCCAGAGATGCAATCAGTATGTAGTAACCAGATATTATTTCTCTCACCTGACAGATGGTGTACAATCAATATCTGAGCGGAGGTTGCAAAGCACCAAGCATTATCGTAAGTCCCACAGCTGGAGTTTACTGCTTCCACCTGTGTTTGCTAGTTGGCTAACATTTTCAATCTCTAATGATGCTATCAGCATGCTGATGCACCTTAACTGGGTTTCTAATTGCATTTACAGGAAATCAATAAGAACAGAAAAAATGCCCACGTGAAATATGTAAAATATGACTAACAATTCACTGCTTAAAATAATTTCAGTGTGAGTCAACAGCTTTAATATCATACTTTCGGTCACTGCAAAATCGTTAAATATAATTCATGAAATTCTTATCAGTTCTAGTTATGCCACTGGGTTACTTCAATTCTTGAATGGTAGAATGAAAGGAAGCATCTGCAACTTCCCCATCATGTACGCTAGATATGCTGGGGCTAGTGATTCTACTGGAAGCCAAACCCACTGCTGACTGTAACTGCAGAAACTGTACTTCACACATAATTCGGTTTCCTAACACTATCAATCAACATCATAATAACAATCGCATTAGGAAAAAATCAGATGGCTTAATATCAGTGAACTCATGCAGTTTAAAGTGTAAGAGAAATGGTGGACTAAGAAGATATGTAACATCCGCTTTGGTAAATCAAAACCATGTGCGAAATAACTATTCAGGTAAATCTCAGAATAGCACCAATTATACGCCAAGCTTGCAAGTTTCATATAACAAGTGGGAGTGACAAAAATTTCATGCACTTTGATCAAATCCTGACATAAATGGGAAGTTCTCATATGTAAAAGTGCAGCACTCGCAAGACTACATTTCAGTCTCAAAATTGTACAAGTTTGACTGCATAGAAAAATAGAGCTCAGTAAGAAAATAATTTAATCTTTCTTTCCTTTTAATTGTCTGATACATCCCAAATACACCCCGAATGTTCAATCTCAACTTCCTTAATTTAGTTCAAATTATTTTTCATATTCTGGCTACTGAGGAAGAAGACACTCATCCAAAACTGATGTTTGCATCAGTAGGAAATTTCCAAATACAGATCCACTCCCAGCTTCAAACAGTAGTGTAACTTCATTTCAAACAAGTTCAAAAATCCAGTTCCATTACAATAACGTCCAGAAAACCAAATCAGAGGGGACTTTAATGAACAAACACCTTGAAGGCTATCTAGGTAACTCTGGGATACAACTGTAGCAAAGGGACAGGAAGTGGTAATAATAAAAATAACAGGAACGACTGATTATTTGCATGAAGTATTACAAAACTGACATAAAGTGCGTGGGGTTATTCTTATACTTTGTTCTATTATCTAAACGAAAGTCTTGAGCACCAAACTTGTCTTGAGCACCAAAAGTGTGCCCTAAGACAGATTCCATACTTACAGGAAATGGCGGTGGAGGCTTACACGCAACATCAGGCAGAGCCGCACCTTTAGAGAAGCCAATGGCCTCGATGTTGAAGGTAAAAGAAGCACGTCCTCTTCCTCTACCTGACCCAGCCATCTGGAGCTACTGAAGATATTACAGATTTTTAGAGGTTTGGTTATGTTACATACATGAAACACACTACCTATAAAATTAGTGTGTAAAAGCCAACGTATATAAAACACTCTAGTAATTTTTAAAGCACTCTCAAAGGTGATTCTAAATAGCAAATGTTTGTAATGCCCATCTTGGGTTCTATAAATATGGGACATGGTTTAAACAAATTTATCTCTCTCATTTCTGGAAGCCACCTCTGCATGCCTGAAATTACCTCCCAACTTTGGAATTTTATACTTTCTTCTTCTAAAGCATAGATAAAGCCAGCCCGGTGAGGAGGTGGGAGTCAGTGGTGGCAGCTCATGTTGACTGCTCCCACCACCTGCCCGTACTCAGCCAGTGAGGAAAGATTCAATCAGGGCAAAATAANCTGAAAGTGCAGTTTTCCTGCATAAGGTGAACTTTACCAAAAAAAAAAAAAAAAAAAAAAAGGAAAAAACAAATGAACAAAAAAGAGTTTTCAGATCCTGGACTTACTATGAACACCTTTTGCATTTTCTGAACTTGCCTCAAAAGTAGTTTTTGTTTGTTGTGGCCTCTTTGTTCCTCAGATTTTTCTACTCCTTTTTCCTTGTAATCAGGTTTCCCTTATCTTTGTAACTAGTTTTGTTTACTGGAAAAGCCAAAATCAAAGAGGTTTAAGGTAAAAGCATCAAAGGACTTCTCTCTGCTCCACTTCAGTATATTTGCATGCTAACTGTTGATAAAAGGAGGTTGTTTAAACAAAAATATTTCATGGAATCATAGAATCATTTAGGTTAGAAGAGAACTCAAAGATCATCAAGCCCCACTGTTAACCTGGTGCTGCCAAGCCTACCACCAGACCACCTCCCATATCTACATGTCTTTTAATACCTCCAGGAGTGGGGACTCAACTGCTTCCCTAGGCAGCCTGTTCCAATGCTTCACAACCCTTTTGGTAAAGAAAATTTTCCAAATATCCAATCTAAACCTCCCCTGGTGCAATGTGAGGTCATTACCTCTTGCCCTATTTCACGAAGCATGTAAAAGAAAAAGTAGCCTGTGTTTACCGTAATTTAATGTGAAACAGCCGTACATTAATAGCCTACACTTCAAGCGACATCTCACCTAATCTTCATCTCAGCACTATATGACCCACGGGATGGCAGGCAGAGCAAAGTGAGATAAACAATTTTTTTCTGGGAAAGACACCAAGAGATGTGGCCCAAGAGAGGCCCAGTTGGTGTGGCACTGCTCATGCCTCAAGACTACACAAAGACTGAGTGAGGAACCCCAGCCCAGAAATCCCATGTGCATACCATTAATTACCAGGTTATCAACCTGCCGGCTATGAGCAAGCCTGTTCCAGACGTCCTGCTCTACCTGTAACATCCCCGTTGTTCTCAAGGTAATCCACATAAGATAACAGGTCCAAACAGGAAATAAGAAACAGCACAATACCTACAGCTTTTCATACAGTTGTCTTAAGACAAACAGGAACCCTGAAGAGAATTACAGTTAGGAACAAATAAATGCCTACTTAAGATATTTTAAAATTCCCCCAAATGTAAGTAATGGTCTTTTTATTAAACACCAGTAAAAAACAGCTATTTTCTTGCTCACTATTTTTAAGGGGAATAAACTGTGCTTGGATTAAACAAAATCATGTTATATATTTCCATGTCAGTCAGTAACACAGCAAACTATCTAAAAATAATCATAAAGCCCTAAATAAATCATTTTTAAGAAAGGCAACAAAGAAAAATCCAAGTCAGAGCATTTAATTAACTGAAAATACAAAAAACACGGGAAATTCAAGATGAAAAAGAAAATGTGAGCCTGCCAGAATGAAGAAAGATAAAAGACATAATAAATTCCCAAACATGAGCCATGATCTAGGTGTGGAAAAAGGGAACCAACAGCTGAAGAAAACCAAAAAAAAAAAAAAAAAAAAAAAAAAAAAAAAAAAAAAAGGAACTGAGGGAGATGTCCAGGTATTCAGGAAGGGCACATGCTTTGGATTAAATATAAAGGTACTTGTTGAAAAATTCGGCTTTAAAATTAACTCTAGAATTTTCTTGAAATAGTGAATTAGTCTGATGACAAACGACAACCTGTAACACTAATCCTATTCCAACCCAGCAGTTTTACTGCACCTCAATTTTTTTGAGCGTAATGGTCTACTGACCACCAGGTGTCTACTGACATCCTAAGGAGAAAGCAACAGACAACAAGAAAAGTAATGAAGGAAACGATTAGCTTCACAACCAACTTTACAACTGGCTCACAGAAAAGTGGTTTGGATTTTGGGTGGTCCTGTGTGGAGCCAGGAGCTGGACTTGACCCTTGTGGCCCCCTTCCAACTAGGGACATTCTGTGATTCTACCAACAAACTCAGCCTGACAAAGTTGCCACAAGAAATTGAACAGCTGAGGTGGATGTCTGATGAGCACTTGGCCACACCTCCTCATTTACAGGTAGGTCCTGCCTCATTTACTCTCCGAAAGAGGATGACATTTTCAGGGTCTGGCAGAGCACAGTCTAAGGGTGTGATGCTGTACGCATCGGCGGCCGTGTCCCTCGCGCAGCTGGGCATGGATGACAAAGCCAGTGAGGCCGGAGGCAACCGAGGCGGCAGAGGCCTGTTGAGCCGTTCACACGACCTCTGAGCACAACTCCTGCCTGTCTTGGTTCTCAGAGACAGGGGCAACCAGTGGAAGCTGAAAACAACGGCATGGTAAATGATAAAGGACAAAGGGCTGACGTTTAAATTGACGTTAAAGCATTTCTGGTGCTACCTGACGCTCCCGAAGATGTCAGTGGGGTGGCCACGATGGCCACAGCCCCCTGCAAGACGAACAACACCCCTTTCGGGACCCGTCGCCCCCGTTCCCGTCCCCACCCGAGGGCCCTCCACGGGCCGCCGCCGCCCCTTCACTCCCCGCGGCCCTCCGCCTCCGGCTCCGGCTCCCTCCCACAGCGGCTGCCGGCTCCTCCGG
>VXAV01003047.1:176634-196059 GCA_013399715.1 Alectura lathami | reverse complement strand
GGCAGCGCCTGTCTCCATTGTCCATTACAAGCTGGAGCAGACCTGTGAACAGGCAGAATAGGTGTAGCAGTGTGGCACTTAGAAGACTGGTTACCACTTGGACCATAGTCTGTCTTTTGGAGAAATCCAGGTATGCCAGTGTATTACATGAGAAGTGTTTAAGCAGTGGATAGACTTGTGTTCTAAGTGAAGCCAAGAGTTGTTCATCTGGGTCTCATTTTGCCAGGGGAAGGAGTGTGAAATGTTAGTCAGGGAGAAGCCGTTCCCTGAAGAGGTGCAGAACAAGCTTCACGTGTGGTTTTCCTTTTTTCCCTGCTGACTGACACGTGCTGCTATTTGTGTAGTAGTCCAGACATAGTTCTTTACAGCCAAGGGTTTGTAATGGGCAGTCACAAGTATGGTGCAGCGTGGGAAAGTGACAACAGGCCTATGTAGCACTGAACCTCACACCAACAGCAAAGGATTGAATTCCTTCAAATAACACATCTACAGCATCATGCCAGTAGCAATCTTGCTGTCTGCCTTTGTGATGACTGCCGGAGCACTGGTGATAATGCTGTGCAGTCCTGTGGACAGAGTCTTGTTCTGTCAGAAAGACTGCCAATATGCATGGCAGTTGCTGAAGATTTGGAAATGTTAATTAGCAGAGTGAGACAGGGTTCAATTAGCATGTTGTCTTACACAACTGTAGTTTTGTTTATTTGCTCAACCCTTAGGAGCCCTGAAGCCAGATTTTACCATATGTGAAACTGGAGCTTCTACCGGGAGGCTCACAGGCATGCCAGTTCAAAATGAAAGAGTCCCTCTGGCATTTGTGTTTAAATCTGTGCTAGCTGTGAGCTACAAAATCCTTAATTGTCCAGCTTACTGTCAAAATGCCCTGTTAAACTATGCTTAAAGGCCATTAAGTATCCATAGATAACAGCAATTACCTTTTGTTTCTTTTCCCTGGCAAAAATCTATGGAATAATTTCCTAGGTCAGAAGTGAGCTTTATGTGAACACAGCCCAAAATGGGGTGTGTTAGTAAACTGCTGCTGTAATTAAGTTGAAAGTAGCTTTTGAGGATCTTAGAATTATTTTTGTATTGTAAGAAATTCTCTACTAGGTAAATGATGTCTTAAATGCAAAGAACTGGCTCTAACTATTTTTGTTAAGAACTACCAATTTTTTCGTCGTGAGAGTTTGACAGTGTCCCTTTAATACTACTTGGATTAAATACTTAAAAAGTACATTGTAAGTTTTAATATTGCAACATCTTGGGCATATAGACCTGAGTTGCTTTATTTGTGAAATCTAAGTGTATGTTAATTCAGTTTTCAGTAGACTGAGGAGTTTACAAAAAATTCAGATATAAAGTTGTGTTCTGTATCTGTCAACACTTTTACAGTATTAAACAACAGTTTGCACAGACAAAAATAAAACAGTTTATCATAGATAATAAAAGTGTTACAATTCTGTGCGGTCCAGTAATAATTTCTAGCCATTTAAAAGATAAATACTTTTTCATTCTCAGTAGAGTGTAAAATCATGAAAATTTGGTAGCAATGTTTCTTAATTTTCTTAGTAAGCAACTGCATTAGAAATATTTGCACATCATGGACTTGCATAAAACCATGAGTAGCTACTTATCCAAAAAACACCCCTCACAATAAAAGGTTTCGCCACTTATCATCGGAGTTAGGTTTTCCATGGAATTTGCACACTGATAAAAAGAATGTGATGAAAGTATTCATTTGGGGGATCAGTTCAATTTTGTGATGACTTAATTATTTCCGTGCAAGACAGCAGCTAATGTCAGCTGTTATCTGTACTTGAAACAAACAAACAAAAAAAAGCATTCACATTGCTTGTGTTCAAGATGTCACTGGAACTTGTTAATGACTAGCATACTTCTTGTCTAGTTTGCTGATAAAAGGTAAGACTGCAATCCATTTTGAGTAGTCAGCCTCTGGAGGACCGTGATGTGGTGACACGTGGATGTGCGTTGGTGTGCATGTGAAGGTCTCCTGGTAGTTAAGAGGTGCATGGGGTTTGGGACCTGTCTTTACAAATGACTTCATTTGGTACTGGGGGCAGATCTTGCCCCTTTGGTGGGTTCATGGGAAATAAAAATAATTTGCCTCCAAATGGAATGACCTCGGGTAATAGGAGTTTTGTAGTACTTACGATTTAAAGCTCAACAAAATCCAGAGTGAGTGTAATGACGCCTTGTTTTTAAAGCTGTTAGTAAACGCAGTGTGTTACTGTATCTAGTAGATACAGGGTAAACACCATTGTGCTTGAATGCTTAAAGCTAAAAAGAATCAGTAGATTAAAATATTAACAGTACATGTCAACTATTGGAAGTAACTGACAAGCTGTAGGAGTTACGGGGACATGGTGTCTCTGAATACCAAAAGCAGCTCCTGTCATGGAACTGTGGGTGTCCCCCTCTGTGTACAACACTGCCTTGGGAAGGTAAGAGGCATTCAGCAGCAACTACAGTTGGAAAGCGCAGGGGGAAAAAGAATCCTGTTTCAGGGAGGATGCAGGAAAGGGCCTTGGCTAATGCTTCTGTGGCGTTATCAGAGCTGGCAAATAAGGGGCTGGCCAGCAGTCTGACCAAAGTGTATAGGAGTGTGTTTTCATCACTGGCTAGAGCACATAACATGTTTTTTATATGGCTTTCTATTTTTACACTGATTTTGTGCCATATGATTTGCCATAAATGTGATCCAGACAAGCAACGCTTGAACATGCGTGAAGTCTGCCGAAGCAAAACTATTTAAAAATTTCTATATTTATTTTATTGACAGTGCAGCTCGCTGTTTTACATCAGAAGGTTCTGATACCTGATCTGGTTTTGATCAGGTGGCAGAGGATTTCTCATGTCTTGGGCCATCAAATTCAGCTTGGGACAAGGGAAGAGCTGAATGGTTTCTAATATTAATAAAATTAGGAATAGAGAAAAAAAGTTCTCTCAAAATGAAGATAGGGCTGGCAGACAGATCCAAAAATGGCTTTCAGACAGCACTAGAAGAGTTCGTGAATTAATTAAAAGCTAAACATAAAACTGCAAATAGAAGGTTGTCCCAAAAAGAAGCAATTACTTTCCTTACTAAGCTAGCAATACACAGGTGTAGGCACCTGGTAGTGATATTCTATATATCACTATAGTGATATAGTGTTATCCCATCTACTCACAGGTAGCAGTTTTAGAAGGCATATTGCCAGCTTTGAAAATTTAACAGTTCACATGCCACAGCTGCTATACCCAAAATTAAATATTTACTTCTAGCTATTATAATTTGAGCCTGTCTTTTCAGTTTTGAATTCTTGATGTCTCCATTTCATGTGGAACGTGAGCACAGCAGCTGTCTTTGCTAAATTTACAAACCATGCCGTTTTAGTTTCCAGGGTTGTAAATAGTAACACTACCTTCCTACACTTGCAGATGGAACTAGTGTAGTACCATCAAATTGAGAAGCAGGGCGCACAGGGGTGCGCTTATTCCTATGGGTTTTGTAGGCGTGAATTGCCCTTATCTCTTCAAGTCCGACTTCACTAGTCACTTAACCAGGTCTGTTGCAGGAAGGAGTGAAAAGAGACCTGTGTGCTCCAGTCATTCCAGCAGATCAAGTCCTGCTACTGCCGTCTGAAAACACTGCAGGAAGATTTGCTCTTGCTTGTCCATGGAGCACCTCGTCATCTCAAATGTGTCCTAACAGAGCTTCCAGGAGGATCCGCTCCATGATCTTCCCAGGCACAGACATGAGGCTCACCAGCCTGTAGTTCCCCGGGTCTTCCTTTCTCCCTTGCTTAAAAATGGGAGTGATGTTTCCCTTTTTCCAGTCACCAGGGACTTCACCCGACAGCCATGATTTTTCAAATGTGATGAAGAGCGGCTTGGCAACCGCATCAGCCAGTTCCTTCAGAACCCTGGGGATGCATGTCATCCGGCCCCATAGACTAAAAGTTCAGTCTCATGATGCGGTCTCAGACTTGCTCTTCTCTTGCAGTGGGAAGAATTTTACCCCCTTTAAACCCCCTCTGGCCAGAGGTTCTGGCATGTTACAGACTTGTCAAGCCCGACTGCCAGTGAAGGCAGGCAAAGGACTCACTGAGTACCTCAGCCTTCTATATGTCCGATGAAGCCAGTTCAGTGTTTTCATTTATCAGAGGGCGTACGCTCTACTTGGCCTTTCTCTTCTGACCAATGTGCCTGTGGAATCCCTTCTTGTTGTTTTTCACATGCCTCACCAAGTTCAATTCCATCTGCACCTTGGCTTTCCTGACACTATCTCTACAAATCCAGACGGCATCCCTGTATTCTTCCCAGGCCACCCATCCCTCCTTCCACTGCCTATACATTTCCTGTTTACCCCTCAGTTTGACCAGCAGGTCCTTGTGCAGCCACACTGGTTTCGTGCCTGCTCTGCTTGTTTTCTTATGATGGGGGATGGAGAGCTCTTGTGCTCTCTGAAGGGCGTCTGTCCTTAAAGAGCTGCCAGTTCCGTTCCATTCCTGTATCCCTAAGGACACTTAGGGTGTATCCAGGTGCTTACATCCAAGAATCCCTTAAACATATTTTATTTCCCCCATGCACAGAATGTGCACTGTTGGCTCACTCACTGGTTTGCAAAGCACGAAAACACCAGAGGCAACGAGCACTGTAATATGGATTGCTTCCACCCCAAAATTAATCGCGTTCCATGCTGCTATCAGACTGTACAGTCTCCATTGCATGTTATGCTTGGAACACGTGTCTGAGCACACTTCGTACATATGGTTTAATGTATTTTTTAGGAAGCAAGATCCACGGAACGCTGACTTCATGAGGAAGCCAGAACAGCTAGGCAGAAATGTTCCCATACACTGTTACAATAAGCACAACCACATCTCCCCTGGCGTTCCTCAGCGGTGACGCGGGGCCTACAGACCGCGTCCCGCCGGCACCAATTCTCAGCCGGCAGAGGGCGACAGCTCGAGGACTGCCCGGTGCCGGGAGGAAGCGAGCCGCCCCCTCACGCCGCCCCGCAGGCACGGCCCTGCCCGCACGCCCAACCGGCTCCGCCGGCCCTCTGACTAACGGCCGCCCTCGGGAAGCCCCGCCCCTTCTGGTGACTCACTGGCAGCGCACTGCCCTGCTTGAGTGGCAGCCCATCAGCCAATGGGAGTACGGAGGGNCCCTCGCCAAGGAAAAGCTGCAAGCGTGGGGCCTTTGGGAGCTGCGGGCTGGCGGTGGCGGCAGCATGAGCCTGTCCGTGAGGTGGGTGCGGGACCCGGCGGGGCGGGAGCGGCTGCGACCGGGCTGCGGAGGTGGGGGGTGAGGGGCTCCTGCAGGGCGGCTGGGCGAGCCGGGTCTTGCCAGCGCCGTGTATTCGGTCTGAGCCTCCGGGGTGTCTGCAGGTAGCCCGGTGCTCCTTCACTGAGGCGCTTAACAGGCGTTGCGTTGGTCTGTCGTCGCTTTGTGTTTTGTTCTGTTTTGTTTTGTTTTGTAAAGGAATAATACCGAAGTTAAGCAGCTGTTGTTAACACTTTTAATTTTAATTGGCTTAGTGACCGTTGTAAAATGAGGCTGTGGCTTACGAGTTTTGTACCTGGCAAGGCCTTGTTTTCAGGCGCAGTCAGCAGCCAGTGTGGTGTACATGATCCTTAGTCTCAAGTCTGACAGCCTCACGCTTCACACATTAAAAGTGTCACTGGACTACCTGAGTTGAAGCGCTAAAGAAATTATTCTGCACAAGCAGTAAGCACTTGAGCAGACAGCTCCTCCTCCCAGAAGAGCTCAGTGCTAATCTGCTTTCAGGCCTCTAAGTGGATTCCTGTCCCCAGCTGCTTGCCTGGCCCCAGCCGTGCAGATCTGGGTGGTTTTGGGCCTTCCCAGAGCTGCAGCAGTCAGAGGCCAGGGTGAGTTACACTGTCACCAGCAGGCCTTTGTGCAGGTCCATTTCTGGAGTTTGCCTGGTGCAGTTCAGTGGTTATTGACAGCTAAACCCCAGCTGTGTGTTTGATCTTTGGTGTCAATTAGAATTAGATAATCCTTTTCTTCGGTGAAGGGAAAGAAAAAGCAGCTAGCTACAGGGATTGAAAAATAAATATCCTTGAAGAACAGTCTTCTGTTTGCACATCAGTAGCTTTTGTGCATTGTACAGTAAATGGCGCAGCATGCGTTTTGTCTCTGCAGCAGTTAAACAAATGAATATAAAGGGCTTCTTCCTGAGAGCATCTTGAATTTAACAGTAATTCAGGTTGGAAAGGACTTCTGGGAGACATCTTGTCCAGCTCTCTGCTCGGAGCAGGTCTAGTTCAAAACAGTGTGAAGTTTTGAGGGCCTTTTCCAGATGGGTTTTGGACATTGCCAGCAGTGGGGATTCATCAGTCTCCCAGTGTAACTGTTCCACTGCATAACCACTTCCACTGTGAAAATGTTTTCTTCTAGCTGTGCTAGCAGCTTCTGCTGTTGCTGTTTGTAGTTGGTTCTTGTTGCTGTGCACCTCTGAGGGGAGCCCGTCTGTCTGCCCTGTCTGATCCTCTTAAACAGTGAAGGACAACAACACTTCAATCCCATGCCTTAGCCCTTCCACACTGTGTCCTTCTGCCTCCTCACTCGGCTTGAGGCAAACCCAGCTCGTTCAGCTCCTCCTGCACCAGGTGCTGCAGCTGCATAGGCATCGGTTGTGGTTCACCTTACTGTACCCCTCTTCTCTGCATCTTACTTGTACTGGGGCGCCCCAGGGGGTTGCAGTAGTTCAGGTGCGGGCAGGGGTTACAGAATGGAGGAAATTAGCACTGCAGTTAGCTGTACTCATCACTGCAACAGTTTGCTGTGCCGCTTATGCTGCTGACCTCCAAGCTTGCCTGCTTATGGAAAAAAAAAAAAAAAGTGCTTTTCAGCCTTCTAAGACCAAGAGTCTTAGCTGGGATCACCAGTTGCCTTGAATGCATTACCTTTTTAAAACTTGCTCTGAGTTGGATATCTTCCAAGCAATTACTCTGAACAAACCAGTCACTCTCTGAATAAAAAGTTACAGCAAAATTTACACTCTGCTAGCTTGGTCTGAGTGTCCTTTATTCGTGACTTCATTTTTTTTCTAACTATTCCCAATATGTGAGTCATGTATATTCTGTCTCTGTTGCCTGGTTCTACTACTTGTTGCTAGACCAGCAAAGGAGAAGAGGGCTGTCTTTGAGCAATATTTGCTGATTTAGGGGATGTGATCCTTTTGTATACACCGGGAACAGAGCAAAAAAGCCTCCAGATCAGTATGCACATGATAATCAAGTATTTTAAAAAATCTGTAAATGCCAAGTATCTGAACTGTTACTGGCAAAAAGCCAAAGATCTGTGGTACTTAACACCCACTTCTGCTGATGGACAACTCAGCTAAATTCCTAGGTAAAGCTCTAGCTGTTACCTGTCCCCCAAAACTTTCTTGTTTAGCTACTGTTTAGAAATGAGGTATTTTCAGGCATTGTATGATCTCAACTGCTAATCTCGTTTGTAACCACAACCTTAAGTGTTCTTTTTGAATGATAGCTTTTTCTGCTTGTTGTTTGTTCACTAACCAAATCACCTCTACTGATTTTAAGTTGGGTAGAGGTGCAGTTCAGCCTGCACAAAGGAATTGTCCTCTTGAGTGTTAAATTGAATTGGGAGATCAAGCTGGGAAGATGTTGAGTGAGGATGGCAGTGAACTGTGCAATTACAGTGAGATTCTTGCTGGTGGAAAATGTTATGGAAAATGTTATCTACAGTGCCGTCTTTCCAGTATTGATCAGTTATGTTGAATTTCCCTATTGTCATATAGGAGTGAGCTTTCAGTAGACAAAACTAAAAAGAAGAAAAGAAGAGAACTGACTGAGGAGCAGAAACAAGAAATTAAGGATGCATTTGAGTTATTTGATACAGACAAAGACAGAGCAATAAATTACCACGAGTTGAAGGTAATATATATTTTTTTTTTTGTTTAGATAACTTTAAGGCAGGTAGTATGTATCTCTGAGAGAGGTTTTTAATGTATCAGCTGTATCTTCCCTGGTCAAGATCTCCTGCCAGGCTGAAGGAGCAGGGATATTTGAAAAAGCAATATCTGTAATTTCTTTCATTGATGTAAGACTGAGCCTTTTTCCTCTGCATCACACACTTAACAGCCTACAGCATACTGTAGGCAGATCTGAGTGCTCCCCAGAGTTTAACTTGGGCATATGAGTAGGTGGGAAAAGCTCATATAGAGCTGCTTGGTTCTTTTAAAGGCACTTTTAAGCTTGGTGTTGTCAAAATCTGCGTGTCTCTAAGGCTTAGGTAAAAGATGTAAGTCAAATTTATAAAACTTGGCCAGAAGCCAGAGCTTACCTGCTTGCATTTTTCAGCAGGGATGGTAGCAATGATGCTGTTTGCTGTGCTTATGGGAGGCTTTGTAGTTGTCTTCCCAAGTGACAGCCTCCAACTTTGTTCCACAGTCTTATTCTATCAAGTAACTGAAGAGAGGAAGAAAAATGGTTTTTGCTTTAATTGTTGTTACCAGAATGTCTTGAGTATAGCGATCTCTCGTCTTAATTTCAAATTTAGGGTATTTTGCCTCTGCTGGAAGCTGTAATGAGTGGGGTCCTACTGCAGACTGTTCATACGGTTTGTCTGGTGAGGGTGTGCTTTGCATTCCCAGCTGTCAGGTTTGCAAAGGTCTTAATTACTGGTGTAATTAAATGTGGTTGGCCATGATGGTAACAGTAAGGAAGAAGAGAAGTGTATAGAATGAAGAAATATTTCGTCCTCTGCAAAGTAAGCCCATAGCACGGATTTGGAATGGCCATGTTGAATAGGGTTTGGGCTTTCTATTCATAGTTTAATGTAAGCTGATTTGTTGAATGCAGTTAAGGTAGTGTGTGCTGAGAAACTGCAGTCTCGGTTGAAGTGTAGAAACTGCGCATGTATTACTAACCTAATGGAAAAAAATGGTTTATGCAGTTATACTGGTATCAGTGGAACAGTGGTAAATTAAGTTACTTGAAATATAGCTTGTAAACATTTACCCATTTACTATAAGTAATTTAAAGAATGATTTTTCAATTTTATCTTTGACAAAGAGAGGGTACTTGAAATGTTTTTGAAAGTCAGGAAAAAAATCTTTCTAAAAAGTATTTGCACTCTTTAAAATTACTGAAAACACGAAGTCTGTTTTTTCACTGTAACTTGATGTTCTATTTGCTACTGCTAGTTTTAAGTGATTTTTTTTTTTAAATACAAAACATTTTTGCTATTTTAATTTAATGTATTATTGTTACTACCCCACTGGTGTGCACAATCTGTTTCAGACAATAAGATTTATAATAAAAATAAATCTCTCTTTTAAGTCCGTATTTTAATATTCGTATATGGTTGCACTTCCATTTTATTCCAAAAGGTGGCAATGAGAGCCTTGGGTTTTGATGTGAAAAAAGCTGATGTACTGAAAGTACTTAAAGATTATGATCGAGAAGCAACAGGCAAGATCACCTTTGAAGACTTCAATGAAGTTGGTATGTATTTGATTTTATACTGTTAGAGAACTTAGCCTACAGGAGTGACCGCAGTTTGGCTAGGAGTATTTGGTGTACTTTTTTAGTTAGTTAGTTCTACTGGGAAACAGAGATGAGAGATTATATTTTAGTTTATATTTTTCTTTATAAGCATGAATAGTGGAGGAAAATATTTCCTTGTTTACTGAAATCAGTAGCTTGAAATGCGCATATTCTTGTGTTTATTGACTTTTCTCTTTTTTCTCTTATTTCCTACTCTGGAAAAAGTAGCTGGCACTGAATTTCATAGGAAGGAGTGTATACAGAGACAACTGTAAACGGAATACAGATTTTTTTTTGTTAAGTGTAACAAAGATGAGAGAAACTGAAGCAGATGTTAAATATTGTACATAAAGGATTTTCAGCGGCTGATAAAAACAGTGAATTTCATTAGGCTGCTTCTTTCATCTGAAGACTATTTTTTAGAGTTTTACATACTTCGAGTACAGAGTGATCTACACAATTTTAAAAACTAGGGATTAAGTTTCTTTGAGGATTTTTTGGTTGCATGTAATTTTTACTTTTGTGTACAATTTGTATTTGTCAAAAAATATGAACAGAGATTCCTCCATGTATGTTGCTTTATTGTTAATGACAGGTAATTTTTTTTTTTTGACTTTTGTGTCAAGGGAAAGGAAATCATGAGTCAGAGGAGAATTGAAGATAAAATCTGTGAGGAAGTAAAATTGAACAGTCCTTATTTAAAAAGAAAAATGGGAAAAAAAGTATTGATTTAATATAATTTATCATATTATTATAGTGTAACATGATTGAATATACAATAATTACTGTGTAATTCCTTTTCAATTCCTGATGTTCAGTCCTGTCACAGTTTTGGTTTTGGTCATGGTTATCATAGAATCAAAGGATGGCTTGGGTTGGAAGGGACCCCAGAGATCATCTAGTTCCAACCCCCCTGCCATGGACAGGGCTGCCAGCCACTAGCTCACTAGATCAAACTGCCCAGGAACCCATCCAGCCTGGCCTTGAACACAGCCAGGGATGGGGCAGCCACAACTTCTCTGGGCAGACTGTTCCAATGTTATCAGTATAGACAGTTAATAAATGCAGTGAGAAGTCAGGAAGATTCATGTAGAAAGCACAACTTACACTAGGAAATCAGTTGAGCCAGTCCAAAGACTTCGAGTCAGGTTTGAGTGTGGCTGTGACATGATATGCCTTCGACACAGAATTAAACTTGATACGGCTTGTAGCAGAAAGGTCACGGAGTGAGAGAAAATAGGTTGTAGAAACAATTATTATGAAGAGCTGGCTGAAGGTAGTTAAACAATTGTTGAGCTGTCCGTTTTGCATAATTATCTCTGGTTTAAATGTCAGAACTGACCGTTTAAATGTATAAAGATATAGTTGTTTTGTTTTGTACAGTCATTTTACCTATGGTACTTACAGACAGTGTTTTATTGTTAGCTAACGTTGCAGTTGTCTTTCTGCCATAAAAAGTAGAATTTCTTACGTGATGTGATATTTGTCATACAACATAGTTGTTTTAAATGAAAATATTTAAATATAAATCTGAGTGATTTTTTTATGTGTTTTAATGTACATTATATATAGTGTACATAAATACATATAAATATGAAAGAAAAAATAAACCTTGCTGTACTGAGCTTATTTGTGTCCAAGAAGGCCAACAGCATCCTGGCTTGCATCAGCAGTAACGTGGCCAGCAGGAACAGAGATATATCGTCCCCCTGTTCTCGGCACTGGTGAGGCTGCACCTTGAGTGCTGTGTTCAGTTCTGGGCCCCTCACTACAAGAAGGACATCAAGGCCCTGGAGCGTGTCCAAAGAAGGGCAACGAAGCTGGTGAAGGGCCTGGAGCACAAGGCTGATGGGGAGCGGCTGAGGGAGCTGGGGCTGTTCAGTGTGGAGAAGAGGAGGCTCAGGGGAGACCTCATTGCTCTCTACAACTGCCTGAAAGGAGGCTGTAGCGAGGTGGGGGTCGGCCTCTTCTCCCAGGTAACAGTGATAGGACGAGAGGTAACAGCCTCAAGCTGCACCAGGGGAGGTTCAGGTTGGAAGTTAGGAAAAACTGTGAGAGAATGTTCAGGCATTGGGACAGGCTGCTCAGGGAGGTGGTGGAGTCTCCTCCCCTGGAGGTGTTCAAGAAATGTGTGGATGGGGCATTTAGGGACATGGTTTAGAGTGCATGGTGGTGTTGGGTTGACAGTTGGACTAGATGGTCTTGGAGGTCTTTTCCAACAGTAATGATTCTATATGAGCCTGGATCTGATATTTTGCTTTCAAGCTCACTAATCTGGAGGAGGCATCTCATGTGTGAATGGTAGCAGATGTACTTTTCTTTGTACACAAACAAGGATGGTGTGTTTTTAAAGGTTTGGTAAAAGTCATAAACAGTATGTCCTGTAATATAAGACTAGCAGGTACATAGATGTGAAGGTATTTGTGTCTGGGTCCAAAAGTGTATAAAATAATTACTGGAAAAATATGTTTATGTTGCAAGGTAGTTTATCTGCCTTTTCTGTTACAGAAACTAGCAAATGGATGCAACAAAAGGAATAACCAATACTGACAAATCCTTTCAGAGTTAACATCTTGAAGTTCATACTAGTGTCATTTTCATAAACCTCAGGCTTTGGTTTTGTTGTGTTTTTTTGTTAGTGCAGTTTTCTGTCTAAAAGAGAAATTCATGTGAATATTTTTTTTGTTACTTAGTGCTGTTTCAGTGTTCTCAACAAGTCAAAATTCTATCTGGATCATAACATTTAAAATCAAGAAGTTCAATTTTCAATTTGTATAGAGAAGTCTAATGAAAGCTTGACTATATCTAAATTGCTGTGTAGCTTTCCTCTGTGTCTGGTATATGCCAAAGAGAAACTCAGCTTTGAAAAGAGAGTAGAGAAAGAAAAGCCAGGTAGCAGCTAAACAAGTATGTGTGCATGTTGTCAATTGAAATAGATTAAAAAATGAAAGAATAGATGAAATCTGAAGTATACATTCTTTCTATTTACCTCAGTCTGTCAGTCATTTTGTGCTTACCCTTCAGAATTTTTTAGTCTAACTTCAGTATCCTTACAGTGACAGACTGGATATTGGACAGAGATCCACAAGAAGAAATCCTCAAGGCATTCAAGTTGTTCGATGATGACGACTCTGGTAAAATAAGTCTGAGAAACTTGCGTCGGGTTGCTAGAGAACTGGGTGAAAATATGTCTGATGAAGAACTACGGGCTATGATTGAAGAATTTGATAAAGATGGAGATGGAGAGAGTAAGTATTAAGAGACAAAATCCCATGCATTCCATTCTTATTCTTCTCCCTGTTTTAAATGTAGTTTTGTCTTGAAAGTGCCTGGAATTTGGAAGTGTCGTCTTTGGTTTATTTCTAAATAACTGTCATCTCAAACTTAATTTAGCTTACATATGATGAAAATGCTCTTTGATTGCTACTAGTCCTGGAAACACATAGTGGAGTCTAAAGATCAGATTGATTTCTCACCCTCACTAAGTCTTAATCAACCAATACCTATTAAAAGTTTGGTTAAAGTTTAACTGAAAATGGAAGTAATTGAATTGGAATGTGGGAGAGTCCATGGTCTATGTTACATTTTTATGTCTGTATGAATCAGTAGAAGTCTAGAAGAAACTCTTTTGATCATCTAGTCCAGTATTTCTTAAGCGGGCAAGTGTCACTGTTGTGATTTCAGCTTGTTATTCAGATACAAAGAGTTACGGTAATGAATCATGCTGAGCTTAACCCTGGGTCCAAGCAGGATCAGCTGGGATGAATCTGTAACATGCTTCTGTACTTAGGGATGCTGAAGAATGTGGTGTGAAAAAGGGCTCTGAGCAAGGTCCATGCAGAGTGGGCTACATAAGAGCTTTGTTAGCTAAATAATGAAGTAACAAACCCAGTTTGATACTGTGCTTATTAAATCTTTCTAGGCACTGTAACTTAGGTTTGTTTTCTCCCTGTCCCCATCCCCATTAACTTCAGTCAGAAATCTTAATACCTGGGTTTTAGGCGCCACTCACTTGAGACAATCTACACAGACAGTGTATTTCTGAGTCATAGAAACCTATTTTTTTTTTTTTTTCTTTCATGATGGTTACTCTCATCTGCGATTTCAGTAGCAGTTCGACAACTTTTTCAGTAGCAGTATCATTTCTGTTTGTCAGCAACAACATCTGTTGGAGTCAAAACTCTATTACTGGGGAAAAAAACCCTTGCCTTTTTGTCTTCTTGTGACAGATATTTCTGCCTGTGCTGGTTGTGATAGATGTTGTTGTTCCACACTTGATCATACAGCTGCGAGTCTGGTAATTGCTGACCTGTATGTGTTTGCAATTACTCAAATACTGGAAAAAAACAAACAAACAAAAAAAAACCTTTCATTTTTTCCTTCAAGAGGAAGAATAGGACATACAAGCATGGTCAGTGTTGTTGAAATGCAAATTTTTATTTCATTTTAGTGGTGTAAATGGGAACCCTGAAAGCAAAGACAGTAAAAGATCTGTGTTTTAATTGCCATTTAGAATGCTAATGGTGACACTGTTATTACAGAAGTCAGTACACTGTGGAGAAAACTACGCTTTCCTTTTGGAGATGCTGTCTTCTATCTCACTGGTTTCTGAGTCCGTGGTTCCTTAATATATCCATACTGCATCATTCTGCTGTTCCTCCACATTGCCACATGTGTCCTTCCGCATACTTCTTGCATTGGTATCCACTTCAGCAGCTGTATAGCAAAGAGCATAATAAGCAGTCTAGATAGGCACTTTATTTTAAGCTTGTTTTGCTTTTAAAAGGAGTAGTTGTAGTAGCACTGCATGGCCAATATTCCCTTTTTGTTTATTTTTTTAGAAGACTCTTTTTACTTTTATTTGAAGGTATAGCTACAAAGGTGAGAGCAAGCAGAAAACATCAGCCATAAGCACATTTTGTTCTTTGTTATACTCCTGGAGTTGTCCACTGAGGTGTCAGAATCATAATCCGGAATGGTTTTTGTCATATCACAACTTGGCCACTAGAAATTAATGTAAACCTTTAGCTCCTTTCAGGAAGAGTGTAGTTATTTTGGGTCAGTACTGCGATTTAAGTTGATCAGCTGAAGGTGGTTAATACATTTTCCTTATTCATCCATTAATTTTCTTTTTTAGAGTAATCAAGAACAAAATGGCATGTATAAGATTGTTAGCGTAATGTTTATATATGGTGCTGTTTATCCTTAAGGTTCTGTGTTTTCTGTCCTTTAAAGAAAACTGTTGCTGTTCCTAGCTTTTAAGATTCGTTCTCAAAAAGTAAATAATCCTGTGAGTCACAGTACCATTTAGTTTCAAACATCTGGGTCATGTAACAAGATCTTGCTGTCATCTAGTTCTCCTTCATTTCCGGCCAAGGGGAAAAAGCTGAAAGTATTAGTTGGTAGTGTTTTTAACTGATGCTTTAAATATAGGAGTAATACCACTTGTAGTTAAACATTCTTGTTATATTTGAGCAATTGTTTTGTTCTTAGGGAAATAAGGTCTGTTACGTGATACTCAAGCTACTTGAACTCTAGTCTTTCTAGTGAAACGACTGTGCTGTACTGGCACACTCCATCAAACTTTCTGTTGAAATATTGTTGACATACTTAGATCTGTGTTAAGAAGGTAAATCATCATATTTTCATACTGCTGATCTTTTGAGTGATGTCTGTATTGGGGTATGACTTTTTATAAAATGCATGCTGTCATTTCATGCAGTTTTTGTCTTGTAAGGATGTATCTACAGTAAACATAATTCTGTTTTAGGTCTTAGCTTCTGGCAGAGAACTAGGATTGGGTGGAAAGCTCTCCACTGAATTAATGTTCCTTAACTCTCCAAGTCAACCTTTTGTTGATATTCACTGTAATAATACTTAACTTCATGATGATATATGTTGTAAAAACGAGGAACATCTGACACTGGTAAAGGCAATGATTGCTGCTCATTTCATTGTACCCAACTTGTGAGCAGATCCTGAGTCTGAGGAGGATTACCTTGGTTGCTAGGGATTGTTACCGTATTTCTCTTTGTGCTTTGTTTGAATGTTACAAAATTTGTTTACTATTATTTCTGCTTTGCAACATTATTGAACAAAGATGTTTTGAACCACAGAATGTTTTGGTGAGGATGTTTGCATTTATGGTTCTTTGAAACTTCCTTTGGCTTCCAGTTTTGGTATGCGTACAATATTGAAACTGGTTAAGGAATGTTTTTTAGAAATTATATGAGAAAGAGCTGAGTAGAAATTTTGTCAGAAGGATATGGATTATTATCAATACTGTATGCATACCTGATTTTTTGTTTTCATTTATTTTCATTGTTTCTTGTTAATCAGGTAGCAGTTAGTTTCAACACAGCATTTTAGGTGAGAAAATATTACTTCTCTTTGATTTTCCATTTGCCACTGGGCAACACGGGAAAGACTCTCCAACTTACTAATCTAACGTTTGGTAAATGTACTAGTTAAATGCTAGCACGCTTAGTACGTTGTGGAAGTGTGTGCCATGCCTCTTGTTCAGTTACTAACTACTCATAAATGCAGTGTTTCCCTAATCTCAACGCAGAAGCAATCAATTCCAAAAATATTTTGCCTCTGTGAGGTTAAAAAAAGCAGCCAAAAGGTAAAAATTGTAAATACTGGTCATTCTATCTATTTAATAGTAGCTTGAGTCTGACTGTTCAGCACAGCTCTCTATGGGACATCCTCAGTTACAATAGAATCTACATTAGAATCATAGAATCATAATTGTTCGAAAAGGCCTCTAAGATCACCTAGTCCAACTGTCAACCCAACACCACCGTGCCCATTAAACCATGTCCCTGAGTGCCACGCCTATGCATTTCTTGAACACCTTCAGAGAAGGAGACTCCACCACCTCCCTGGGTAGTCTGTTCTAGTGTTTAACCACTCTCTCAGAGAAGATTTTCCTGAAATCAAGCTGAACTTCCATGCAGTAAATTAAGCACTGTGTACTCTGAATAGCGGGAATACTATGAAAAAATGCCTTCAAATCCATGTGTAACAGTTAAAAACATAACGCATTAGTTCCATTTGTATATGCAAAAAAATATGGTGCTTTTCTATTTTGGTAATTTTTCTTAAAGAGTACTTAGTACTTAGTGTCCTACTTGCAGGCTTCTGGCTGAAGAGGTAAGAATAATATACTATGTAGTTCCAGCTTTTGCCTTATCTCCCATTCTGTCTTAAAGTTTGCCCTCTGGTTGGTAATGTCCTGAAGTGGTAACACAGAAGTAAACTACTTTGACATTCATTTCGTTGTACATATTGGACTGACAAGCTGAGTCTCTGATGTGCTTGCAGGCTTGCCTGCAGAGGAGAGCTTTTGTGTCATGCTCAGTGATCATTTGGGCTGATGGGGGGACTATACAAGCTGGGCTGCAGTCTCAACTTGGTTGTTTCGGCGGAAAGACTTGTAAAATCACTTAAGGTTTTTCTGAATGCTGAGAAGGTGAAAGGAAGCTTTAATTTTTTCAGACCATGATGGCAGGTAAGCATAGGAACCATGGAGATATGTCTGAGCTTGACTGGACAAGGGCCTGAATAAAGTGATTTAGTGTTTGAGCAAGGAGTTGGGATATGATTTTAGGATTAGTGTATCGTAACTCTAAAGGGGTTCGAAATTTATGAAGGTAATTTAATACCTCAACATTGAATAATGCATTCGTTATCTTTAATAGATTTAGTATGGTCACAAAAATTATTTGTTGAGGTAAATTAGAGGAAATTCTGAACTTAATCCTTGTTAAATCAATGAATTATTTGGGTTGGAAGGGACCTCAAAGATCATCTAGTTCCAACCCACCTGCCATGGGCAGGAACACCTCCCACTAGACCAGGTTGCTCAGAGCCCCATCCAGCCTGGCCTTGAACACTGCCAGAGAGGGGGCATCCACAGCCTCTCTGGGCAGCCTGTGCCAGGGTCTCACCACTCTTACAGGAAAGAATTTCTTCCTAATATCTAGCCAAAATCTCCCCTCTTCCAGTCTGTGGCCATTACCCCTTGTCCTGTCACTACATTTCTTTCTAAAGAGTCCCTCCCCAGCTCTCCTGTAGGCCCCCTTCAGGTACTGGAAAGCCGCTATCAGGTCCCCCTGGAGCCTTCTCTTCTTGAACATACATGACAACACACAATTAACCCTGCCTTTCCTCTAGGTACACTCAAGTCATTTAATACAAAGCCTTGTATAAGAATCACTTAAGACTAGAGAAGAATGTTTACAAATGACAGTAGAAGGGCATGTGTTTAAAATGAAGGAATATAGCCTCAACCCAAGCTGACAAATTGTCCCTGCTATAGTGTTACTATCCTATGTGCATATAAAAAGGGTTAATGCTTTTTTTTCTCTTCCAGCTTATAGGGTTTAATTATTACTTTTTAAGCACTAATGTTGTATGTACTGTTGAAGGGAGAAGAACCAATCCCAATATCATTTTAGATACTCCTTTTTAATTCATGAATCACATGAAGCCTCAAGCCTGGTTTTTAGTCATGTGACAGAAAACAAGTAATATTGCTGTCTAAGGGAAGTGATGCTTTCATCTTTAAAATGTTAATAGCTGTACCAGACATTTGAATCATACTTGTATTGTTACGTTAGATTTTTGTGGTCACTTTCTCATCTTGCCAGATGTATGTGTGGCTCCACCTAATTTCTTTTCTTACAACAAAACTGATTTTCATCTCTGAATTTGTGTTTAGTATGTCTTTCTAAAGAGCTACTTTGGACTCCAAATACATCCTTCAGGTAATTACAGTTGGGAAGGGTCACGTATGCTGAGACTATTGCTCTCTACATCAAGTAAACAGTGAAAATGAAAATTACCTTAAATGAGATAACCTGTAAGTAATTTTTAAAGCAACTAATTGACTTTGATGTGTCATCTCTTTCCATTTGCACTTTTGTATATAACTTAAAGCAATTTTATAACTTCAGTAAGTGAAAACAAGTTGCAGTATGATGCTTGTTGACCACTATAACTAAACCAAACAGCAGTTGTTTTATACGCTGTAATTGATAATGCCAGACTCTGGAAAAAAAGGTTTAATATTTTTGTGGTAACTGCGCATGAATTGAACTATCCTTGAATGTAAAGCATTAAAATAGAGCCAAAATGAGTCCAAACCCATCTGTTTTATTTTCTTAAATCTGTTCTTTGTTCCTCACTATGCCCTTCAACCTTCACTTCCTAAAAACAATCAGATAAATATTTGTATGCATAAATATCCTTTATATTTTTTTGTAATCATCCATTCTGTCCTAACCCCCCTCCCTCTCACGGGGACCAGGTAGAGAACGGAGGAGGCACGACTAAGGTAAAAGATAACTAGTTTACTGAAAATGGCAAAGAAATGTAAGATAACACACTGTGAAAGGAATTGAGAGCAATAAATCTGACGAATTGGAGAATGTATGTATTTGGAAGAAGGAAGTGTCTCTAAGCGTGTGTGTCCACAGTAGTGATCAGAGGCGAAGGGAGCAGCTTCTAGAGCCACGGAAACCACATGGGAAGGGACAGGAACACTCTGGGGGCTGTGGTTTCCCCTTAGCAGCCCTCTCACCTATGTCAGCTTATTACATGATGTCATGATATGGGGTACCTGTGCAAAACCATGACAACATGAAAAATTCAGCAAGTACAGAAATCGTGGATACTAGATGATCTTTGAGGTCCCTTACAACCCAAGCCATTCTATGATTCTATGACTCTTGAAAATACTGATGAGAGAAGGCTGTGGAAATGCTTTTGTAGTCATAGAGATAACATAGTGCTTACGTGTAATGCAACATGGCATAGCGATATGATTGACTGAGTTCATAGTCCTAAACTAGATTAAATTGTTTCTTTTTTTTTTTTT
>VXAV01003047.1:144628-172563 GCA_013399715.1 Alectura lathami | reverse complement strand
AGGGGATGTGGAGTTGTTGGGTCCAGAGGAGGGCCACCAAAATGATCAGAGGGCTGGAGCACCTCTCCTGTGAGGAAAGGTTGAGGGAGTTAGGACTGTTCAGCTTGGAGAAGAGAAGGCTCCGGGGAGACCTCATTGCGGCCTTCCAATACTGTAAAGGAGCTTACAGGCAGGAGGGGGACCCACTTTTTGCACAGGTGGATAATCATAGGACAAGGGGGAATGGGCTAAAACTGAAAGAGGGAATGTTTAGGTTGGATGTTAGGAAGAAATTCTTCCCTGAGAGAGTGGTGAGGTGCTGGCACAGGCTGCCCAGAGAAGCTGTGGCTGCCCCATCCCTGGCTGTGTTCAAGGCCAGGCTGGATGGGTTCCTGGGCAGTTTGATCTAGTGAGCTAGTGGCTGGCAGCCCTGTCCATGGCAGGGTGTTTGGAACTAGATGATCTCTGAGGTCCCTTCCAGGCCAAGCCTTTCTATGGTTCTATGATTCAGTACTTCCTGGCTTCGCTCTTAACTTCTTACAGATACAATTTTAGGAACATTTTTATTTCCAGCAGACAGTGAAAGTGATATAAAATTTAAAATGGTCTCTTAGCAGTCATCAAAAAGCACTTCTTCACTAAGTATCATACACTTATTTTGAATGTTCGAGTTTTCTAATACTCCACTGTGGCTGTTGAATGACTTTTGAATGATTTTTATGGGGATATTACTGCTCTGTTCCTCTGAAGATGACTGATAATTATTTTTTGATAGCTGTTGCTTTTGGTTTGTAACTAGTTCAGTAAAATGCAGCTTTTCTACTTTGGGTTGAGGCTTTTTTTCCGAACATTTGCAATATGCTTTAATATCTTTCTTTGTTCTTACTGAAATGGTAAATGGCATCAGTTGCAAGCCAGATAACAACAGTGCCACACGCAGTAAGTGCAGGCCAGTGACCTGGAGAGCTCTTGCATGTTCAGATTGCTGAAGTGGTACAGAAGAAGATGAAAAGAAACAAACATTCAGCATGTTTAGTGATACTGTCACAGTGTTTGGCCTTGCCTTTTCTCTGCATTACATAGTTTGGGATATTTTTGCATTCCAAAACCAAGTTTGTTTTGTGCTGCTGACTGCTGAACTAGTGCTCCTCGCTATTGCGTGAGTGTTGCAGTTGCTGTTGGCTTTCCTTGACATTCACTGACTGACATTAATTGTTATAGGTCGGAGTCCACAACTTGGTGAGATCTAAGCCCTGAATTTACAACAGTCTGCTTGGCCCTAGTGTTAATGCATGTGTTCCACTCTGCACGTTTTGTGGGGCTCGCACCTATGATGATGCTTTCTGGTCGTTCATCTGGGCTATTGTAGGATACATATTCTTGCTCTTTGTCCTTTTATTCTTTGGTACCAGAGACGGAGGAGAGTCATCTGATGGCACACTTAAATCTTGTTTGTTGTAGAACAGCAACAAGATTCAGCTGTCATAATTTCATCTTTATAAGCTACACTTATGAACGTGAATGTGAGGTAAATCTTACTACTCGACGTGCAGAGGTGGGTCAGAGTCAAAATGGCAGTATTTGAATGGGAGTACCTGGGACAAGTTCTTTGTCTGCCCTCCTTTTGAGGGCAATGATGTCTGGTAGAAGCTCAGAAGAGTAGCCAAAGAAAGTCTTAATCCATTGCACTAATACCCACCAGAACTTCTCATCAAGAGCTTCCATTAACAACAGTTTAACTGTGCCAACAATCTATCACTTCTGTAATTAATCCCATGTAGCCTTGAGGAAATTCAGAACCTCAGAATGGATAAAAATACCGTGTCAGCGTGCTATATACCAAGTGTTACCCACCTGACTGATTTTAGAGCAATCAAGTCCTGAATTTGTCAAGCCAAGCATTTCCGGTTCGTATTTATTCCTGGGAAAGGTTCTGTGGCATGGTTAAATCATCACGAGTCAGATAATGCCAACATACACCTTATCTGTGCAGGAGAAATTGCAGCCCAAAGAGGAGAGCATCTGGGTCCATGCTGGCATCTCTGTCCATGGCCATAGCTCATGGGTGCCTCTTGTTTCTTGCACCATGGCTGCAGCTCTGGAGTGTGTTTAACTTAAGACACGTGCTTTAGAATGGGCTCTGTATGGTCACTGTGACATGAAGCTGATTGTGGACAAATCCTTCAAATTCTAGACTTCTGTCTTCAGGCTTCACAATTCTGGGATGTCACAGCTTGCTAAACTTTGTTAAAATTAGCAGAGAGTTTTACCATGAATTACACAGGAACAGAGGCTAAGGACAGTTGTGCTAAATTGAGTTACTCTACTGAAGGGGTTTGTTCCCCCTAGATTTCTTGTAGCTCCTCATAACCGCTCACGTAGTTGGAGATTTTTGTAGAATTGGATCTGATGGATGCACTGCTCACATAAGCAGTCCTTTTTTTTTTTTTTTTTTTTTTTTTTTTTTTTTTTTTTNTTTTTTTTTTTTTTTTTTTTTTTTTTTCATGTGTGTGTGTCAAATTGTGTTCTACTGTTAAACAGGTATTGGATGCAAATGCAACTTGCCTTGCTGCACACACAGCCCTATCTGAAGTGAGAACTGCATTTTTTGTCTTGTTCATGAGGTCAGGAGTTTATAGAAGATGGTGCCTGACAGCAGCAAAACTTTTGCAGAAGTCATTTTTGATAGCACTCTTGCAGAGAGATAATTGGCAATGAAGTAGGCCTGCAGGGATGCTGAGAGTGTTTTCATCACAGAGTAACAAAATTTTGAAGAGTGATTCCACAGACGGTCAGTGTTTTGAGCTCTTCTGCTTTCTCTGAGTTACACCAAAGGAAAATCTGTCCAAATCTCACAAAGGTGTTACACATTAATAAAGTCAGAAGAAACATCATAAACACCTAAAGAGTCTGCAAGTATCTTACTCTTACGGTAACACAAGTGGTTTACCTACTGTAAAACTGTTGCTAAACAAGTTGAACGTGTTGGCGATTACCAGCAGTCAGAAGTGATAGCACTTAGAATGTGTAATAAGTAGAAGCTCTCCGTGTATAGGTCTTTCTGAAATGCTATATGAATATTTGTCCAGTGAAGGTTATTTGTCACTCTTACATCCTTACTAATTCGAAAACTACTTCACTTTTAGAGGTATACGCAAAGCAATTCTAAACAAATAAATGCATTTAAAGGAATATTTCCTTTAAACATTCCCCTTAAATGAGTAAGGAGTGGACTTAGCAGGAAAGGACTACTTAGAGTTAGGCAGCTAGACAACACTTCATAGATAAGATTAGCAGGAATGTTTTCAGAAATGCTTGTTCTAACAATTGGATAAACTTCTTTTATTGCAAAGGTTAATTACAAATTCATTATTTTAGTTGTAATTAAAAAAAAAAAAAAAGTTCTAAAGGGATTTTTTGCTATTTCTGAGGGAGTGGCCTTGAAGTTCAACTGTAAATAATGCCTACTTCATTGGTTGTAAATAAGATTTGGACATTTTTTGTTGGCAGAAACTTGCAGCAATTTACACCAAATTCTGCAGCCTTCATTTGCTTGAGTTATTGTCTCAGGTGTTAGAAGGAGTTGATCCTAGCCTGCTACTACAGACAAAGGAGTTGCAACACAGCAACTGTCTCAGTTGTAAACAGATATTTAGGATAAGAAAGAAAACAGTTACCTGTTGAAGAAGGATCTGTGAAGCTCATATAATAGATACATCTATTTAACCCAGTTATGCTGGAAAACAGAAGAAAGTCCCCATGGCTCTCTTGTTTAGTGAAAGACTGAGATACAATAATACAGGTCAAACCTGTACAATAGTTTGCTGTACCAAGGAATGTAAAAGTGGAACACCTATATGGTACTTGTGATTGTTGTTTACAAAAACAAATCAGAGGCAAGCACAAGGTAAAACTTAACTAGTAAAAAAAAATATATTAGTTAATGCATGTTGTACTGCAGACATCTCTTAAAAAGTCATTTGGAAAAAAAAAAAAAAAAGTGAACATATATAATGGCTTAAAGAATACAGTTTGCAGCCCACCTTCTTCAGAGCTCATTAATGCTGAGGAATAATCCTGTTCAAAATGTTGTCATTGGAAGATGAATTTTACAAGTTAGCACTTCAGTCTCCACTGGAAGTCAGATAATTCCCTGCTACTTTTAAAAGAGTAAAACATAACTCCCACTGTCATAGTTGAGGTTTCTTCTGCTTGTGAAATAAGTACTGATGTCTGAGCTATGTGAGTGAACTAATTATGTCTGTTTATAATGGCTGCCACATTTATAAAAACAGTCTCAGTGCTAACAGCATCTAATTCATTACTTTGTGAAACACTGAATATCATGACTTGGAAAAGTGTTATTGTGACTCATTTTTGTAAAAAGGTAATGTGTTGTCTTTCCCACACAGTTCTTTCTGACAAATTGATTGCAATCTAGCCAGGGCAACATTGGCAGCAAAGCTCCATTATACTGTATATATTTGTTGAATCTAGGTGTTTATGAGGTGCAGTTTCTATGCCGTTTTAGTAATGCAACAGGAAGAATTGTGACTTGATTGCTTAATGAAGCAGCTCAACAGAAGTATGTATCTCTTCAGCTATGCTTTATGTTTTCAGAAAGTTGCACGAAAGTTAACCACCCTTTTCATGCTCACATTTCTACAAGCTTCCACTTACATTGCATCGGTAAGGGGAAATTATGAGGACAAATTTTTCAGTTATGTTTTTATCCACTAGGGGGACCCATTGTTATGACTAAAAAGTGGAATCTGATGTTACAGAAACCACAACAGCATAATCAAATGTCATGTTGAATTTTATAGCAGAATCTTTTCACTCTTTCAATGTGTGCACACATCTTAGAAACCTATGTGCCTATTCCACCCATATAATAGCAAATTGCCAACTTACATGCAACTTATAAACAGCAGAAATAAGAACAGCTATTTACATGTTCAGAAAGCTCACATCTCTGTGCTGGGTCACCCTGCACATTTATTCTGCAATAAAAGCGCAGAGGCAGAAAAGAGATTCATAACATGTGAAGTGCACGAGTTAGTAAGAAAATTTATACTCCTTCAAAGATGTGCTAGTCGTTTTATTTTTTTTCTGTTTGTGGAGGTGGAAACACAACCATTCTTTTTCTGTCCCAACAACAAAATAGCTCATCCATGTCCTAACCGTTTCCTGCCTCAAATATGCAGCCTTGTCCTCACTGAGCTTGTGCTCTGCTGTTCAAAACACTGGACACAAAACCATCTCTGGTGCCTGCCCAACATGCCTTCTTCTTGTTTCCTCAGCATACAGCAGCTGAAAGTGGACCAAAAAATCCAAACTATGATGGAAATTGTGGAATGAAATTTTTTTTTGGTCAGTGGTCTTTACATCCTGGTGGTATGTTTCTTCTGCCTCTCTTCCTGGTCCTCTGGTTTTCACTTTTGTTCTGCAGGATTGAGTCAGGATGTTTTTGACACCCAAGCTCCAAGATGTTGGTGTAGTTTCTTGTGTGTGCTAAAACAAAAAGCTATGGAAACTATTTCTTACTGCTTCCACTGAAGTCCTTTTGATGTTGTTTCTGAAGCTTCTAGTAACCATACTTTTTCTGAGCAAGAGTATAAAGTTTTTATTAGTTCTTGTTTCACACAATATTTTAAATACTCCACCTAGATTTGAGGGGAATACCATGCAGTACCGTCTTTTAAAACAAGAATATTTTTATTTAAATGTACTGAAATCGGTGAGAATTTATTCTGATTTTATGCTCACTTTAGTAAAACTTTCTCCCCCAGCATAAAAGACTGGTGACAAACTGTGTTATGTGACCATTTGGAAACTATTTCAGCAAACCGCATGTTTGCACTGTTGCATTGAGCTGGGTGTTGAGATGAAATAATCAGATCACATCCCAGTAACTAATAGGTCTGCAGCCCCCTTCCACAGGGAGCGACAGGAGTGAGGCACCGCAGTGACCAGGGTCCTGGCCCTCATGTGTACAGGATCCTCACATCTCTCTTTTGCCATGGGAAGAGGAGGCATCCTCATCCTCCTCAGAAGTGACTCTCAGCTCCTAAATCATGCCAGCGGTCATTACCTTCATCCTGCCTAGGAATTTTTATATTCTACATGTAGTGGACCTCTAGGCAGTTTTAATTTGTAATTTTTTTATTATTCATGTGAATTTCAGCAGAGAATGAAAACAGTTAAACTGCAGATTTCTTCAAGAGACTGTGGTGTGGCTGAAACAAAAATTTACATCCACTTCTGTATTGGTGCTAAGGTACTACACAGCAGTGAGCCTGGTGTTGGCTGCTCTGTGTGAGCCTTTGTTCTTCCAGCACACCTCAATAACATCAGATATGGGCATCACCACAACCTAGATTTCAGGGAACACTGTTTCCCACCAATAATCTGTGGAGATGGGGCATTTCTAGCAATGTTATTGCCATTATAAAACCTGCTGAAGGACAGAAGCTTGGAGTGGATCTTCCTGACCCACAGTGAAGTAACCCCAATGCTGGCATTTTCAAGCTTGTGATGACCTAACCATGCTGTGAATTGAGTTGGTACCTGCAGCCTGGCTCCTTCTGGAGATGCACACCAGGTGGTGCAGGTGGTGCACCTCCTGTTGTGGTGCTGGGGTGTCTGGGGACCCTCCGTCTTTGTTTCTGGATGCCGTAGTTTAGAGGGTCTTCATGGGACCCTTCTGCAGAAAAGAGCCGGCAGTGAGCTCACGGGTCTGCACTGGGCACATCGAGCTTGTTTTTTAACACACAAGGAAATGTGTTAATTCAGAATCTGTTCTGAGAAAAAAAGGACAGCTTATGCAATCTAATAGGAAGTTACTAACAGTGGAAACTGTTTTTAAGATACTGTGAAGATCTGTGAACTGTAAGAATATGAAATATAAAGGAATAAATGAGCTATAATGCTGCAGTAATGCACTTGGCCCAGATTTTATTCAGCACAAGCTAGTAGCATTTCATTTCTTAGTATTTCTAATTGCTAAATGACCATCTAAAAATGTGTGAGTGTTAGGTATTTATATCAGATTTCATTTGTGATCATTGAAGAGTTATTATTTATTTGTATTAGCAGATCTAAAAATCAAAATTACCCAGATGCATTGTTAGCGACCTCCTTTTATTACAGTCTGTAAAACATGTGCTTTAAAAATCCAGAAACCTATTTGCTGCTTCTGAGGCTGTTTTTCTTTTCAGCTCTTGACAGAAGTATTTACATGGAAAGGTAATGATGCTAAAATTAATAAACTAAAGAATCTTTGCTTAGGAGGGACCAAAAGAACTTGTGTGTTCTGCAATTGATTAAAATGCATTCTCTTTGGCTATAATTGATTTGGTGCCAAAAAAACTAGTCTCAAACTCAGGTGGAAGATTCATTTCATTATTTGTTTATTTGCTTCTTTCATAACTTGCAGAATATCTGTGTAAATAAACAATATATCCTAAATCCAAAGTAGCCAGGACAACTTCTCTGTTTACTCAGCCCAATGTGCATAATTAAAAAAAAAAAACTAGTACAAATGAGTATAATTACTGTGAGCTCTTGCTACTTTTTGTAGATCGCTGGTGTCTGACACTTGGTATTCTCAGATATATATTAATATAGCTCAAGGATCTCTCATTTCAATTATTGTAATCTTAAATGCATTCTGAAATAAATACAAAGTTTCATAAACTGCAGAGTTACTTAAAAATTGCTATGTTCCATGAGCTCTTGCGTTTCCTGATCATTAGAAGTAAGCTTTGTGAATACTGATTGGGGCTGAGTAAAGATGCCAGAGCTCAAGCCAGGAGTGTATGGTGGATTTTCCTTCTTTCTTTTATTTGCATTTTAAAATCCTACTTGATGAAAGAAAAAAAAAAATTTAAGAGTGGAAATTCAGTGAAAGGAACCCAGAACATAAATCAGGATCTACTAACTTGCCATTTCATCTAAATATAAAATATGCACAGCAGTTGTACAACTGTATGTTTATATGCAGCTCTGCATTTTTGACTGAAAAAGAGCGCTTTCTTAATATAGCCTAAAGTGTGATTTTGCTTGGAAAAGTGAATCTGTAAACTTAGCATCATGTTTATTGTCTTAATGACTTTCAGATTCCAGACTTGATTTGTACACTGGCACAGCAGCTTGTTTATCCTAGCTGCAAGCTCTGTCTGAGGTCAACAAGTCTAGGGATGTTCAAGGGCCCACAATTAATGCGATGGTAGGTCTCTGGGAACAGTTGTGCAATTTAGCATCTTATCAAGTCACCACATCAGTCCAGGGCTGCGGTATGCTGGCGTATAAAAGTGCTACTGACCATTTCCAAGTTTCTCCACCCAGTATTGTTTTCCTGTCCTCCTCCCTTTTGCTTTCCGCACAAAAGGGAGTTCACTGAAATGCCTGGTTTGCTCCGAAGTACTGACCTTCAAAAGAAAGCAAGGCTTTGGGCAAGCAGCAAGGCTTTAACATGTTCTATGGGCTGAGAGCTGGGATTGTTTTAGCCTGGAGAAGACCACAGGGAGGCCTTGCAGTGGCCTTCCAATACCTAAAGTGGGCCTACAGGAAAGCTGGAGAGAAGCTTTTAACAGGAATGTATCATGACAAGGGGGAATAGTTTTAAACTAAAAGAGGAGAGACTTAGATTGGATATTAAGAGGAAATTCTTTCCCTAGAGGGCGGTGAGGCGCTGGCACAGGCTGCCCAGAGCAGCTGTGGGTGCCCCATCCCTGGAGGTGCTCAAGGCCAGGCTGGATGGGCCCTGGGCAGCCTGATCCAGTGGGTGGCAACCAGCCCACGGCAGGGGGCTGGGACTGGGTGGGCTTTACGGTCCCTTCCAACCCAAGCTGTTCTGTGATTCTATGAAGCACTTTCTCGTCCTTTTTCAAACCTGAGGCAAGGCTACATTAAATTATTCAATGTGGGTAACATCTTATCCCAAGAAGTGCTGCTAATGCCACTGGTTTTACTTGTCATATTCTTCATCTGGATTTGAGCCGTCGCAGCCCAGTCCCTGCAAAAGTGCAGGCATATATTAACTGGATGTGTGTTTGTGCTTGGCACCTGAGAAACAGTCTTTGCTGGGAAGTGCTTCCCAGGCATGGAGGAATCCTCAATGAGTCACCTGTCTGATGCCAGTTTGAGAACGTGTGCAAGTTGCCATGTTTATTAACACTGTGACCATGTAGTGTATTATTGCAATGAACTTCTACTGTCTGTGAACATGATCAAAAATAGCTTATTCAGCCTGTGTGAAGGGGATGTGGTGCTGGCAGTGCGTAACTCAAAGTGGCTCACTTGAGAGTGGCTTGAGAACTGGCTCTCTGCCATTGCAATCTTAGCTAGGATGTAAGTGCTGTAATTTTTTTTTGTTGTTGTTAACAAAAGTGTTCTGGATGACATGACAGGATGCTGCTTCAGCACTGTGTAATGAGATCATTTGGTTCTAGCTAATAGGAATTAAGTATTAGTTATACTGCAGAATAAGTCGGTCGATGTCTAACCTAAAATCTACAGAAATCTAGCAAGGTTTATTTGTATTTATGGAAGGGCATTTCTGTTGGTGTTTTTGTTTTTGTTTTCCCTTTAATACCTTCCTTTCAGAGTGCTGAAAAATCTGAAGCAAAATTAAGTTGTTGCTGAAAAACCGAACAGGCTGCCATCTCTTTCTTTTCTGGGCTAAAGTCCAATTTTGCACAGCAGTTGCAAAGAAAAAGCAAACACATCACTAGATTCAGCGAGAAATATTGTAACAGTATGTAATCTCTGTCAAGATAAAATTGCTTTGTGATTTACATTACAATAAATCCTGACCTTTAAGTGCTGCAGACTAAGCTAATCTGTGAAGTACTTTATTCTATCACTGAATCAGCGTGTGAAGCTGAAGCAAAGTGACTATATTTGTCCCACTATGGTGTTGCTGAAGAGTATGTATGAAAGCAGATTATGGTGCGGCACTCCATGCGCATCACAACAGTGGTGTAATTGGAACATCTAGCCAATTTCTCCACTGTGGATTAATAGAGTTACTTTGCTGCTGCTGTAGGAAGTATAAACTAATATTTTTATAAATACAGAGTATCATATCTAAATTGACATGCATCAGAATGTTAAGCTTAAAAATATTGGCTGACCTTCTAACATTAATTCACTAATAGATTGTTCACGCCTTCTCTTGCTTCCCTCCTTATTTATTTTTATTTTATTTTATTTTTTAAAGGAGAAAAACATGTCAGGTTACATATTTCAGCCTCAGTTTAAGTATTCTGGCCTTTGCCTCTTGAAGTCAGGCTTAGAGCACTGTTTGGGTGTAGCCTGTCATAGTTATTGCCTCTGGCGTTCACCTTTGTATTCTGTTGTTCTATTTGCTGAAAAAAAGCCCTAGAATGAATATTTCAGGGATTCTTCAATTATGCATTTACCCTATGGTCCTTACCGGAAAATACATAATATTCACCAGATTGAGTAAGTAGGTAATCAAATAGTTATTAAAACAGGAATACTTCACACATTAGGCCATAACAGAGCAGTTAAGTTATTGCATCATGGTCTACTTGGAAAGCTTCTAGCACGTATTTATATGTGCACTTAGAGGCACTCTTATTATAGAGCACTTAGGTCTATGGAGCCAATCAGATTTGCAGACTAGGAATATTATAAACTCCATAATTCTGCATAGAGAGCGTCTCATGCTGTGCAGATAGCTGTTCTTTAAAGCTTTTAAGGTTACTGCAGGACCACCTCACTTCAGTGTCCACTGGAAAGCTGGGAACAATGACATATAATTCCATTATATGTGATTCCATAATGTGAGTCCATTCCTTCCACCTCTTGAGCTGTATGCATGTATGCATACTATACATTTATTATATATACACAATACCTATTCTGTTTTACACACACACATATTTATGTCTATATATAATTTGCTCCTTGTATATAAATATACACATACACAAAACCAACAGGATTTGTCTGGATCTGGTGCTATGGTACAAATCAGGAAGGAAGAGAGGAGGTTGATCAGAAATGGCTGGTGAAGATGATGATGTGCAGTGATGTGTGGTGTTGCAGACAAGGAGGAAAAGTTACATGATTGCAGGAAAAGGAGGAAACAGGGTAATGAGAGAAAAAGTTGCAAGAGTGAAATATTCTAAACTATAATTAACGTAATGTTGATTGGCAATGTAACGTTTCCATTTTCAGCTAAATGCAAACGAAATATCTTGTAAATATTTTACTCTTACTACTAAAAATGTTGAAGTTACAGAAGAGTCTCTTCCTGTCTTTTGGAAACTAGAGCAAAATAAGGGAGGCATTGGAGGATTTTTTTTTTTTTTTGGTCTAAAATGTTTAATGTTTTGAAGTAAAGCTTCAAAACTCTTTGGCAAACTTGGGTTTTAAAAAAAGCTGTGAGTCCGTTGGAACATTAGGGAGCCCTTGTTCTGCCACCTGCCAGTCCCCAGGCACAGACATGGCAGGCGCTTGTTGGGATGGCTGTGCTCACCTGTCAGAGGTGCTGTTTCAGATCTCACCACTGCAGGTGCGGGGCTGCCTCTTATATGTAGCTATGGACAACGGCATAAACCTGAAGATGTATCCACAGGACCCCTGGGCATGTGTCTATAGCAATATGCATAGTCCAGTAACACAGGCGCCATGTTTACCTATAGATAGAGTTTAACACACAAGGTGAAAAGGAATCTTGTGCAAGTGGCTGAATGTGTCACTTTTTTGACATATGGTATACCTGCTGTTGTTGGTAGAGTCCAGAACAGAGTTCATTAAGGGTTTTCTAATTTGATTTTTTTTTTTTTAAGAACAGTTTAGAAGAGGTTTAAACCAATCCTTTTACAAAAAAAAAAAAAAAAAAAAAAAAATTCTGAAAATGATCTGCTTCTGTTACATTTTTTGTGAAGAAATAATTTTGAGAGAAAGTTCTGAAAGGGTTAGACTGAATTAATTTGATATTTCTGAAAATTAAAGAATCCACCTTCAGCAACACAGACAACTCCTTTGAAGATTAAAAGAAGCTTATATTAAAGTGGAATTTTTACAAAATTTCAAAAAGAGGACAACTGGAGAAGTTTCTTATGTTTCAACTGTTAACTTGTTTTATTAATTTGTTCTTGCCTGTGAGAGTTTCCACTGAGATTTCAAAGTTCTGACTGCCAGATCGTTAGGGATACCATTACCTTGAGTGGTTGTCCCTGATAGCATCCCACTTTGACAATACCAAGGCTACATTTACACTGACAAACCTGTCAAAGAGTGATACTGGAGGACTAAGAGATGCTTTGGGCATATTGTTCCTCTCACACCATTCTGGTATGCTGTCCTAGATGCTTCTTACAAATATATAAATAAGCAAATAAATTAGGCCTTGCTATACCATTTTAGTAGGTTCAGGCTCAGCAGCTGCTTGCAGAGAAGTAAGGGCAGCTGTGTGAACCAGCAGCTATTGGTAACTGCTGGTGGCTGAGGCAATATTTTAATTAATACAGGGCTACAAAAGCCAGAGGCACAGTCCTGTGTAGGCCTCACACTGTGTTTCTGAGGTATTAAATTTTGAATGTCTGCCTCATCCTGCACACTCCTGCCCCTTTTTAAAGCCCACTCGTGTCAGCCTGCTCACCTGTTTTATAGGTGGTGCTGGTGGTCATCTGAGCATGAGACCAGGAGGCAGCAAAAGCAGAGGTAGGGAGGAGTGGCTGTATTGTGCTTCCAGTTGGTGGGGAGCGCTCTGCCTCAGAAATGCAAAGATCTGAGGAAAAGCCTTTTTTTTCTTGAGTGGCAACTGTTCTGGGGGCTTCCATGGGAACAAGAAAGAAGATAAAGGGTCTTCTGTTGAGGAGATCTACTGAATGTATTTGCCTTCTATCAGAGGAACAGCATAAAGATCTAACGCTTTAGGGCTCATCTCTGAACTAGGGGTAGGAGAACGAGGCATGAGCAGAATGAAGTCAGAAAACACAAACACAAATGCTGGCTAAAACAATGTTTAGATGTTTGGTAACTAGTTTCCCAGAGAAGTTATTCAGCCAGATTCTGCCACAGCAACCTTCTCTTAAGCTTGCTTTTCTAAACAAAATGCACATCATTGTTTAAAATGGACCTGCAAAATAGGTTTTTCAAAATAATCCTATCAGTGCTTTTCTAGGCAAGTGGTTGTGCCTGTCCATTTACACGATAGTTATGCAGCAGTTTGACCTGAGATGTTCTCTGTACTTATATTCAACATGACCTTAAATATTTTATCAGAGCTTAAAACAAAGGACTGTCTATCCATTTACTCAGTCAGAGATCTTTTTTCCTTTTCTATTCATTTATGGTTTTCACACTCAGTTGCACAGCAGTGTTGTTTTTTGTAAGTTTCTGAATATATATATATATGTATTTTCAAACAAAAGTGTGGTTTGAATTTTGGGTGGTCCCGTGTGGAACCAAGAGCTGGGCTTGGTGACTTTTGTGGGTCCCTTCCAACTCGGGACATTCTATAAGCCTACGAAACAAAGAGTTAGAAAGGCAAATGCAGCAGTTCTCTCTCCAAAGAAAGCAGCAGTTTGTTTCTCCTAAACTCAGTCTTCTGCTTGCAGGCTGTCACTGGAAGCAAAAGACCTAGACTTCTCAAATTTAGGCCTCCATCCCACCAGCCTTTGCCCTCACAAGCAGCAGGCCCAGACCCACCACTCCATGCACCTGCTCCCACCTTACTTTGCAAGGTGAGCAAGGAGCAAAATGGGTCTGTTCTCACCTAAAATGTGCTTGATGGTGAAGATTTGGGCCCAACTCCTCTTTTATTGACAACAAATTTTTTCCCCGTCCCTTCATCACATCCGTGATCTGATTCTGCTAGTGAAACTGATAAGGAAGTGACAACCGAGGTGGCTTCCCTCCTGCTGTGGTGGCCAGGAGTGGCCGAGCCTCTGAACAGAAGCAGAAGCTGATGCATGCTTCACTGGGCTGTAGCATGGTGGAGAGGTGAATAAAATATTTGGCATTTAGTATTTGAAATTTGGGTGGTGCTCCCGCTTTCTTCTACAGCAACAACCGAGACAACCACAACCAACCCAGTATCTTCATCACTGGTGCAACATGTGGAAGGGCAGGGACCCATCCCTCACTGGGTGCTGAGTCAGAGGTCCCCCACCCCATTGCTCCAGCAGCTCAGTTTACCCACTTCAACCTCCTGCCACAATAGGAACCAGCTGCTGCTACCGTGTACTCCTGGAGTCTCTGAAATGTTCTCCTGTCCTCCCCTACTTCACAACCTCAAACCTCTTCTGTGTTTCTGGAGAAAATGCTTTTTTTTTTTTCCTTTTTTTTTTTCTTTTTTTTTTTTTTTTTTCTTTGCTGTGAATTACCATAGCAAAAAATAAGTCTGAGGTCACAGAAGGAGCCTGCTGCTGGAAGGAGTGAGTCCTGCCTTTGTGAAGTATTTTCTATGATCTTTTGATCTTGGTGGATTGTGCTGGACAGGCCAACAGTTTCTACTGCTGTAAGGAAAAAAAGAACACCAAAAATCCTCCAGTCCTGTGCGCATTCAGAAAATAAATAATGCAGGTCTAATCATTTTAGAAATGATGCTAATATTCCTGGATAAATTACACACAACTCAAAATAAACAAGCATCCTTGATAGCAATTTAGGTATAATCGTATCTCCTTTTTTTACTTAGATTTATACAATATTTACTGTAGGAAGCCCAATAATGTCAAGAACAGAAGAAAAATATTTTTCATTAGGAAAAGACGTACTGGAAATTTGTTCTGTCCCTGAACTCTGTGAGCATGCTGGCAGTTACTATAAAATAAAGCAAATACTCAGGTTGTGAAAAGTTGTTTTCTGTCTGTAACTTCCTGAATGTTACCCTAACTGGATTTTCAAATAGGTTTCTGTGGTCTGCAGCTATGCACGGCAGAAGAAATTGCAGGCATCTCTTAAGCTGAAAGAGTATTTTTAGATGTTTTGTGGGCAGTGTATCAATTACTTTATAACATAGAGTTAGTAAGGAATGTATGAAATATATTTAGTGTCTTTTGAGTGTATTTTGAGAGCATTTGATTCTGACACATGGAATATAATTTACAGGGATGCAAGTTACATCATTATAAAATTATATATTGAGAAAACAACACCACCAAAAAAAAAAAAATAGGGAAGAAAATCCTTTGAACCCTGATTTGAGGTATCCACCCTTGAAGTTTTCACTAAAGAGTCTTTGCTTTCTATTCAAAGAAAGCTTTTAAAAGATTGTAGAACCAGTGATTTTTCTGTAAATTATTGTTGTATCTGTGGTTATGCTAATGGCAGTTGCGTTACTGGATTACTGTTCCTTTAGCCTTAAAATATCTTGCGGACACCTTCCAGCTTCCCTGGCTCACCCTGTCTCCTGGCTTATGTGGAGAAAGGAGGCAGGAAGAAGAAGGGCTCCTCTTTTCTCTCTCACATTTTATTGTTTAAGTTACAGAAAAAGGTAAAATGTTTTGCTATTATAAGGTTTTAAGATTATTATTTTTAAAAATAAATTACAAAGAATTCGTATGTGTTTCTTGTATGACTGAGTGTTCACACCCTGACTTTACCATTCTCCCAAATACCACTGCAGTGCATGGGTTGGAAGGAGGGAATTATCACCTTCCTTCTGTTTTTAGCAGTGACTGGGCACATAATTTGCATGGGGGTAGTGCTACCTTTCCATTGGAAGCATTAGAACCATTTCAGATTCTCTGCCCATACACAAAGAAGGGCTGGACAGGCTGGGAGTAGAAAATCTCCCCCAGATTACAGCAGCAATGCCAGCATGGGCCATGTAGACAAAGCACCCAGCAATTAGTTTTCACCACAGTCTCCCCGGCACGTTCACTCCCAGTAAACCAAACAGTGTTAAATTCAGATACATGATGGGCAACAGAAGCTGCCCTCTGGGCCAAGCAGAGTATCTTCTGTCTCTGAATTTGTTTCTAAGGAGGTCATTTAGCCATCTTTTTTTCTCCTCCATAATTTGTTTTGTGGATGTGACCATGAGACTGGGTATTTCTACCATCTGAACTCAGTCATGAAATCTGTATGAAAGAACAGCAAAACTGCTATTCTGCACCTTCTAAGTGGATATGGGGCACTGCAAACCTGGAAGGGCTGTGCTTCGACAAGTAGGAAGGATAACAACTTCCCTGCCCACCACCAGGTTATGTGACTTTATGGCCAGATGGATCTGGTGATGATCTCCCAGTGTCCTGAGGCCTAGATGTCATCTGTAGGAGGGAGGTGTGCTGGCAGGGCTCACCAGTGATACAAGGGATCATCTCCAACTACAGACCACATCCAAAATTTACACCTGCACTTCCATATTTAGTATCTGGGTGTACAGGTGCCTATTTGCAGAGAGAAATGACCCTTTCTTCCCACTTATGCAAATTCTGGGCAGATACGCATTTTGCAGTCACCACTCAGACAATGAAGCTTTGGTAAAAAAGAATGTCTCTTGACGGAAAATTTTCCACCCAGATCTCAGGAGATGTCTAGTAGTGACTGCTTCTGGGTGGAAACAGCTATTCTTAGATCCTTTTAAAATTTCTACTTTCAAAATGAGCCATAACATTTCAGATGATTAAAAAAAAAAAAAAGATAGAAAAAAGAGCTCTTAAAAAGGTAGTTAGTATCTGTGAAACCTTGCTCTGTTTCTGGATTATTTTTGCTTCTAACTAGTGTTAGTGACCTATTCCTTCTGTTGATCACTGAAAAAGCTGAAAATACCTGCTGAATGTTGACTTCTTTGTTGCATTTCCCCTGTGCAGATACCCGCTGAACTGAGTATGGCCCTGGGGTGGAGGTAGGTACAGACTTGTCAAGCTCCTGTGCCATTGCCCAGTGATCCCAGTACAATCCTGCTCTCTGGGATAAACCTGCAACAACTTCCCAGCTTCCAGCTGGCCAGGAATTGTCTGAGGAGTAAGTTTTACAAAGCTGGAGTCCAAAACTGAGCCGAGAAACCTATTCTGAAAGTGAGTAGATTTGATGCTGCAAAGGGCTCAGATGCCCTAGTGGGATTATGATATAGAGAGCAAGTAAAATCATAGTAAACTGCCTGATTTGCTCCCTGTCCTCACCTGTAAAAGAAAACAAACCTGAATTGCTGGTGTATCTCAGCACTAGATTTTCTCTGATTAATATAGGGAAGCACCATAACATTTCCTACTACAGATTCTAACCTCTGTACTGTATTTCTCTTAAATGAAAACTGTTATAATTTGATGGGATTCTTCCATAGTTGTGCAGATTATGGCAAACAGCGGTCAAAGGCTTTGTCATATATATATATATATATTCTAATTTGATTGCTGGAAGTTCATATGACCCATTTTCAAGTGAAGCTGAACATTCTGATCTCTGAAGCTTTTTAGTTCCTTTGTTAACCTACAGCAACATTACTGTGTGCTTGTTTGGGAGTGACCTTTAAGTCATTGCTAAAGGATCAAGAGCAAGGGGATAAAAATATGAAACAAGTCCTGCTTCTTATTACCTTGCTTGCTTACTTACTTACCGTGCTGCTTCAGTCATGGTACATGTACACAAGCATTAGCCCAGCCAGACTGGAATAAAATTGTGCTATCTAGGTAAGCTGATCACCAAACAAGTTTCATAAGTTTTGCGTTGCTTCCTCAGAAAAGCTATTGTTACTTCTTAATATTTCCACTGCATTCCTAGGTGGCTTAGCAGCCTTTTCACTTGTGGCATCAGTTCGTCTCTACAGCAGAAATCTGGAGCCTGGCATGAGGGCATCAGCAGAGTTTTTCTCTATGAAATTCAGAAGACACTTTCCACTTCATTCTACCATCACATTTTAGGAGTTAGCTGAGTACCTGGAGAGGTGAGAGAACATAAACTTCAGAGTTAGCAGCAGCAACAGCGTCTCTACCAACAGGACTGGCTAAGTTCCAGGGGAAGAACAGGGGTCGTTTGAGGAGAAAATTGAAAATAAGATCAGAAATGTGGGAACTTCAAAGCACTGTCCCTTTCTGAACAGTCTGATGAATATAATTTCCGTGAGTGGAAATTTGAATGGTGCACTGAACTGAAAATTCACAGTTTAGGGGAAGATGATCCAATCTACCCAGAAAGGTGTTTTGTTTCTGCTGTCATTACTTGTTTGGTCTCTTTTCCAAGTCTGCTAGCCAAACTGAAGAGCTCTTTCAAGCTCTGGTCTACATCACATCACAGTGTTGGTGGAAATGTACAGACTCAGGCACTCTTTAAAACCCATCTTCAGAAGGAGCATTTCCAGACACAGAAAGTGTAACAGAAAGGCAGACTTGTGACTTCGAGCAAGCAGGAGACAGCGAGAGATTTGTCATACACCGAGTGTGATGGCTTGTTTAGCTATTTAGTGTCATGGTTGGATTCATTGATCTCTAGCTAGATACATCACAAATGAAATGACAAGGAGTATACAACAATGCTGAAAAAGATAAATATCATTTATTATCTTCACGAGGATCTATGCAAGAGCTGGTTTCACAAATACTCACTTATCAGGATGATCACTGTCATAAAGGAATTAGCTCAGGCATGACAATATTTCATGCTGAGACAGAATGAGTAAAGATGTCTGGCCAGTGCGTTATCAGAAATGCATAGAAAACCACTTTTCTGTGTGCTTCGTACGAAACATTAGCTACGCTGAATTAAAATATGATGACAATCCTAAATGTACTGAAATGTAAAGAACAAACTCAGTAACAAACGTTTCATTATTTGGATGTTTTGGATTATTTGGATGAAAAAAAATTATCATAAAATCAAGCAGTAGTTACTGGCAATGAAGCTGTCACAAAGTCTGAGAACCAACTACATGAAAATAAAGTGTGTCCGTGATATGGCTTCATGCAGATAAGCCAGGAAGAAGGTAGAAACATAGAGGGCCTTGTAGATAGTGTAACACTGAAGAGCCAATTTTCTGTTTTTAGAGAGCTCGCTGCTGTCACCTGATTAGAACAAAATGTTGAGAGAAAAAAGGGAATGAGTGAGACAAGCAGGCAGGCAGGAAAAGAAAAAAAAAAAAAAAAGATTTTCTTGGATTAATGTGTACACAAGAAAGCACCTTGGTGCAACAAATATGATAGCAATGCAAGATGTTACCAAAAACATAATTTCTTAAAAATTGGAAGAGTGCTCTATGTGGGAAAAAACAAAAGATATGCTTCATATGTGAAAAGAAAAAAAAAAAAACCTGCAAGAAATGGAAAGCACTTCATCACTTTCTGAGAGTTTGCTAATAGATACTAAGGAATTTTTTCTATAGATGTGATGGAGAATACTGCAGCCTGAATGAGTGGACTACCAGCTTGCAAAATTTTACTAATTTCAGTTGTATATGAACTAAATGTATGGTTGAAAATACACTGTTAAAAGGGTTTGTTGTTCTTGTTATTTTTGTTTCTTGAAATAATGGAATATGAAAAAAGTAATCATTTATTTGATATGAAACAAGATGAACTGCTTATGCTTCATGGCCATACATGCAGAACAAGGATAGGAGTAAACTCAGTGGTACATGGGCCTTTCTTTAAGGCTCAGGATAGAGTCTTGGAATGTATTCTTAATATCTGGTGTTTCAACAGGCATCCTATTCATCCTCAGGCTATTTGCTAAGGGTATTATTTTTAAATGTGAAAAGATTCAAAATCACTTCAATTATTTAAAAAAACTTAATCACTTGTCTCTCTCTGTGATTCATTTCCATGTTTTCTCCTATCTTTTACCTTGTGCATTTAAGGCTTGTCATGACAGGTGCTGTCTCTTACTATATGTTTGTAGAATATGAAGGATAATGGGAGATTGCCTGGGTGGAACTCATGACATATTGCTAAACTAGATATAATGAATGAGTTTTAGTAATTATAGTAGATGGCAGAGAACATCCAATTTTCACATATTATCTGAGGAACCGTATTTGTTGTTGAAAGCACACCTCAGTTTCTAATCTGTTTCTCTGGTATTTCACCTTCCAACACAACCTAGCCTGGAATCTTCTATTAATGTCTCCTTGTGCCCATTTATTCTGCTTGGGTCTGTATTTTCACCTTTTATTACCTCTATCTTGCATCAACATTTTCTGACTGTAATTATGCATAAAATCTTTGGGAATGTTCTCTGGCCATGCCTGTGAGTTTCTTTTGACTTTTACTAAACATGGACTGAAGTTATGATCATAGATTTCTTGCTGGTGACCTGTTGGTTGAATGCATCAGCAGGAGTGTAAACAGCAGATGAGGGATGTGATTATTCCTCTCTACTTCTCAGGATGTATTTGGAAAAACTGCCAGCTTGAGAAGGGAGATTGGACCAGATGACCTCCAGAGATTCCTGCCAGCTTCAGCTTCTATGATGCTGCAATTCTGTGGAGACAAAATTAGGGTTTGTGTTAGAAAGTGGGGTGCGATATTGCTGGTGATTTCTCTTTCCATATCTCTTGTGATCACTGGTCACAAGTGATATGAAGAAAGCAGAGGTGCTCAATGACTTCTTTGCCTCAGTCTTCACTGGCAAGGGCTCTACCCACACCGTCCAAGCTGGGGAGAGAAAAAGCGAGAGCTGGGAGAAGGAAGGTCCACCCACAGTAGGCAAAGATCTGATTTGAGACCATCTAAAGAACCTGAAGGTGCACAAGGCCATGGGACCTGATAGGATCCATCCACGAGTCCTGAGGGAACTGGCAGATGAAGTTGCCAGACCGCTGTCCATCATATCTGAAAGGTCATGGCTGACTGGAAAAGGGGAAGCATCACCCCCATTTTCAAAAAAGGAAAATGGGAAGATCCGGCAAACTACAGGCCAGTCAGTGTCACCTCTGTGCCTGGCAAGAAACCTTCCAGTACCTGAAGGGGGCCTACAGGAGAGCTAGGGAGGGACTCTTTAGAAATCTGTGCAGCAACAGGACGAGGGGTAATGGCTGTGAATTGTAAGAGGGGAGATTTAGGCCAGATATTAGGAAGAAATTCTTTCCTGTGATGGTGGTGAGACACTGGCACAGGTTGCCCAGAGAGGCGGTGGATGCCCCCTCCCTGGAAGTGTTCAAGGCCGGGCTGGATGGGGCTCTGAGCAGCCTGGTCTAGTGGGAGGTGTCCCTGCCCATGGCAGGGGGCCTGGAACTAGATGGTCTTTAAGGTCCTTTCCAATCCAAACTATTCTATGATTCTATGATAGGAAAGCTCTTGCTCCATGATGTGTCAATATGCAGTATGGATGCAAGGTCTAGCCTAAAATAGCAGTGCATGTTGAACTTGATCTGTGTCCATTTGCCCTCAACGTGCAAAGACTGTATATCCCAAATCTATGTACAAATACTGTGAAAATAGTTCGATCAGCAGCGTATTCTTCATGATTGTAAGAGCAGATGAAATTTAAGAAAAATAGGTTTTGTACAACATTAATGCTGTAGATGTTAGGGTGACACATTGTCATATCAGGCAAAGAAAGTACTACAGAAGGTTCATGCATAAGAAAGTTTTGAAGCCATGGCACAGCATATTACTCTTCTTCATATCAGATAACAGCAAGCACTGCAAAGGGAAAATATGTCAAGACAGGATGTCATACCTTCAGACAGCCTTACATGTTTCTGACATGGAGTACATTATACCAACCTGTCGAAATGAACTTTTCTGTAAAGCTTTCTAAAGTGCCCAGTTTGTCCTAATATATATGCATAATCCAGGTATTTAGGTTACAGCACACCAGCATCATCAACCATGACTAATACATTCTTTACACTGAGAAAAGCTTTACTAAGTACAGGCCTGGATAGCAAAGTGTTCCTGGAGTGAAGACATTTGAAAGACATTTTAATTTGGTGGCACCATGCAGAGGGCATTAATCTTTCTTGTGACTTCCTCTATTGTAACAAAGAAAAAGATTTTTAATGTGTAAACCTCGTTAAATCAATCATTCTTGGGAATTTAGATGCCCAGTGTGATAAAAGCAACAACTCTCAATACCTAGAGGCAAATTTTTCCATATGTTTTGGATGTTGGGATTTAGGAGAAACAAGCATTTTAATGGAATTTTGATCCTATTTAAGACAAAAAGGAAAAAAAAATAAAGGTGCCCAACATTAGGGTAAAAAATATAAATGAAGTATACAGATACTACAAGAAATTATCAGCTGGTATTGTATAAACTTGTTTGTGGTGCATGATCAGGTCAATTTTGGAAATAATTATCTAAATTATTGATTATCTGGTGCTGCAGCAGTATGATACAAAATCATGCCACATATAGAAAGGAAAAACTGTTTTTATAGACATCCTTGAATTTATCAAAAACTTAACCAATTCACTGAATGACTGTGTTTTTTTTTTTTATTCCTGAGAGTTAGCAAGACATTTTTGTTCAATAACAAATTCATATGCTCGAAACTGCAAACCTGGGATTCTGTTCTTTAGCTGAAGAAAGTAGAAGTGTAATACTATTTGAAAAAGTCAATGATTATGTCATTTTGCATCACAAAGAGATGGCTGACTATGACTAATCCTCAGGCGTTTGTCAAGGGTAGGTTTCCCATGGGAGAAGATTTTTACTAAGCGCCATAGCCGTTAGAGCAAACTAGGACATTTGATGTATTTCCACATGGATAACAGCATTACATGACATCTAAGTAAACTTACATTATCTATTAATTGACAGATTAGATCTGCCTGGCTCAAGGGGACGAGACAACTGTGTGAAGGCTGAGGTAAGGTTAGAGGACAAAATGTCAATTGTCACTGGGTTATATCTCATGAGAAATGAACAATTCAGCTTTGTAACCTGGATTTAGACTTATGTATCATGATCCTTTTCCATTCACTCATGTTGAAAAACATATTTTGAAAATGGTAAAGACCATGCATATGTAAACAAAAGGATCTTACTTTTTTTCCCCCCTTTTCTTTTGACTAATACGATGTAATTTTGGAAGATTTTAAGAGATGCTTAATATATTTGCATAATCTGGTCCCATTAGACTATTTTGTGGCTCCAAACAATTATGTACTACACTATATTCTAGGGAAGAGGCTCATGAAGCTTTGTGACTCTGCTATCTGTTTCACTCCCTGAAGCAAAGCATCTCAGCTACAATAACAACAACAAAAAAAAAACCACCCAAAACACAAAGCCCAACAAAATAATAAACTGCTTATATGTGATTTAAAATGCCTTCTCTAGGTGTAGTCAATGACTGAATAGAGATTTTTTAGAGAAAATTTGCCATTTTAGGCAATGCCTGTGCATGCAATTATAAGATAAACTTTGTGCAGCCTTTGTCTTTATCACCTTTTACATCAGTTTATCAAGAACTGTTGAAGGGGATTAGCTGGTGTTAGAGTATCAAATAAGTCTGCTTACAGAGCTCTCACATTTGTGCAGTCTTGATAAACAAAAGGAATTAGATGAGAAGGAAAAAACCTCCAAAAAAAAAAAAAATCTCCTAAAACCCTGGCATTTCAATTCATTTTCAAAAATAAAAGTTGACCTCCCTGACCTCACTCAGTCTTTGGGTCTGGTGCTGGGTTATCTCTGGTATGTGACTGCAGGTGAAGCCTGTCCACTCCTGCTTACACAGGTATGGGAAAGAGCAGGGCTTCTCAGATTTTGTACTTGAGTAGTGTCTCCAGGTCAGCTCCAGCCTGGGCATCTCCTGGCACCATTCAAGATCCTGGGAAGGAGTCCTAGGCTGTTTAGCCTGGCTGTCCTCTAAATCTAGTTACACACATGACGAGAAAACGTAGCATTCATCAACCTTTTTCTAAGGGAAGAAGGTGCATCACCAGCTTGGCTGCTGCAGTTGAAAGCAGCTCTCTAAACAGTAACTACTGGGAAATTTTCTACCAAAAACCTAGTAACATGAGTATGATCATCTTGCTTCAAGTCCAAAACCAAAGATGATTTGTACTAAAGTGCTCTGTGAAGCCATGAAGCCATCCTGCATTCACACAGATGGGGATTAAGAGCAAGGACATGAGCAGTATCCAACAGACAGCGGACGTGCTGGCTGTTCTGGCAGTGCAGCCAAGCTCACGTTCTGGCTAATCACTTGGGGGCTTGTAGCTTGAATATTTCCAAAAGTGATACCTATGCCAAGACTAGGTCAACAGAAAGTCCTCTAGTGTCCTGGTATATCTAACAGATTTATTATTGCTTATTAACTAAAAAGCAGTGGGTATGACTTAATGGTATCAAACTGAAGATACATCCTTAAATTTATTTTACAAAACTTTTATTTAAAAGACATTGATAACGAATTTCATTATCTTCACCAGTACCTCAGCTGGCAGCAGCAGTACTACAACTAATGGTAAATATCCCTAATATTTCTTAATGCACTGTACTTTGGGCTGACTGTGCTCTGTGGCTTGGTTATTGTGTTGTAATGTTTAGGTTGGCTGCAGTGCGAGCTCTGTATCAGGTTTGTTATCAGATGCACTGTAAATATGGTCTTTTTTTTCTCATGTGACTTCTTTCACCGTGTATGTTTTACAAACTGGGAAAAGCACTATTGCAAAATATCTCAGAGCTTATAATCATTAAATAAGACAACAGCAAATCAAGTATGCAGAATTTCAGACATTTCTGTCACACTGCAAACCACAGAGGAGTTTGTTACCAATAAAAGACAGATAGAAAACAACAGAAAATAACATAATGAAGATAGGTGATGAAAACAGAGGCAATGGCCTTGTTAGTGAAACAAGGTCTGAGAAGACTACTGTAACATAAATATAAGTGAGCTATCACATAACAAATGCACTTTAAGAAAGCTCAGGGTCAATATTTTAGAAAGTATATAACAAATTTTTTACCATTTACAAATCCATTTTTGGAAAATGCATTGGGTGTAAATTAAGCTTTCTGAATGCACTTTGTAGCCATGAAGAGTTGGACCCTCACTTCTTCTAACACCAGAAATAAATAAGCCTGAAAACATAAAACATAAGAAAGCAGTTTGGCAGGGGCTGCCTATCCATGGTGATGGATGAGGAACGTCCACAGCACAGCCATTTCAGGTCAGGCACTGTGTGAGGAGCTCGGCCTCACCCCACCTGGTGCTAGCCAAAGCTACTGGTGCAAGAAATAGATTGCTATGGGACCAAAGCACAACTCTTGGCTCTGCAGATAGCCAACAGGGCTGGCTTTGATGAACCCAAAGCAGAATGGTCATAGTTAGGTCTGGAAATGAGCTTGGGAAAGGTACTCTGTGGGTACCTGACATAGCCCTTCTCAGTGAGCCTTTGGGCAAATTGGACTGGCTGAGGACGCACGCTCTTTTAAATCCCTTTTTTCACACTAACAAAATCACATTTATGGGGACCCCGAAGAGCCAGGGACTCCTTTCCTGGCTGAGAACAGGATATGGGAAGCAGAGCGGATACACAAATGCTCCCGGGAAAACAGCCTCAGTGCGAACAGAGGAAAGAGAAAAAGGAGGTCTGCAAATGTTGCTTTCTCCCCCACAAGTACCCAGGAATATTTTGCAGTGCCTCTGCTGTAATTTCCTGGCTGCTCTGTATGTCAGCTGTTTTCCAAACTGGAGAAACAGGCACAGGACAAATGTACACACACGCATGCATTTACGTGGATCCTCCCTTTTATGTTAGCCAAGTACTAGCTTAAAGATCTTTAATAGGACTTTAGAAGATGATAGAATACTTTGATATGAAAATTAAAACAGTAACAAGGGTCAGGCTGCAAATTCAGTATCCAGGTTTAGTGATTTGAAGATCCTTTCAGTAAATCTTCTGTTTTGCCAATATTTACAGGCCATTCTTAACATGAATTTCAGCTCACATTAGTTTGGGGAAGCTATTACTTTAATAACTGTTCATGTATGATTTTTTACTGAGTTGAACTATAATGTCTTGCAGGCATGTAGGCAAAACAGTGGATTTTTTAGGATCTGAGAAAGTACAAGTTGTAAACATAGTGCAGTAAAAATGCCTTCTTCTCTGTTTCCCATTGGCTGCCTGTCAATTTGTTCCCTTCCCACACTCTCAAAGCACTAGTTGTGTCCCTCCAACAGCCAGAGATCCTGGGATGCATGAGGTCTGGGCTCTTCACAAAGCCTCTCTCGTGCTGCAGCACAGACAAAGGAAAAGACAGTGCTAACAAAGAAATAAATTTGCTAAATACCGCCGTACTGCACAGCATCCAAGCATTTGTCAGAGGTTTATCATTCTGCGGAAAACAATAAATCAACCTCACAGCAAGTATGATCGAGGTAACAATTGAAGATGTGTTTTTTTCTGAAGAGAAAATTACGGTTTGGGACATATGTGTATTTCCCCTTAAATCTTAATCTTTAATCACAATAACCTCGCAGACAGCCTGTATACACTACAGAAGTTACTACAAATATTCAATATTGACTTTCCCATTTGTCCTTTTCTGAAGGAGAAAAACTGATATGGAGATTGCCCCATCAATTACCATGCTATTTTATTGGTTATAGAAACATGGAAGAAAATACGGAAAGTAGTGAATTACCAGGTGCAGATATTTCTCTGTAACCTTCCTGGACCTTGGTTTTGTGGCAGCAAATTTGTCCCTGAAGTAGAGGTCCCCAGGAAGAGCAGCACGTGAGCATGACAGTCTGAGTGATGGTAAAGGAGATGTGGACATGTTCCTTTCCTTCTCAGAAGTCTCGCACCTTACTTGCACAAAGGATTCTGGGCAGAAAAGCACGAAGTCCAGCATCGTGGCTGTGCTATGCATCCCTCTCACTTCTGGCATATGAACAGATACAGAGACTATCTCCAGCCAGGAGTGGTTGTTGTCCTAGACTGAAAAGGCTCCGCTCCACTACCATTTAAGTACCACGAGGTTTTGTCTTTCAAAGAGAGTTTGAGTGGACGGTGAAAAGAAGGCCATTACACACATTACTAAGTGAAGATGTTTTGTTTCTCAGCATAGAGTTCCTACCAAGAGTAGTGTGATTGGCCATGTCTGCCCTGTCATGGGATAATATTTTTGACAGGATCTTCCTGATTTACTGAATTGTTTGACAATGCCCTGCCTTGGATGCCAGGAATGAAATTTCTAGGGCATATTTCAAAGATAATGTGAAGGTTGGGCTGAACCCTCAAGCAGTCAGTATAACCTGAAGGATTTGCTATTCCAGCATGAACAACTGAACCTACTGTTTAGAGATGGGACAGAAATTCCTGGGGTTCACTGCATTTATTTTTCTGGTTCTGAGACTCACTGTGGAGACAAAAAAAAATCCCTGCAGTTGCCTAAGCTCTGTCAAGGTACCAGGTTCAGCAAAGTTTACATCATTGGCATTGATTATCTGAGTTAATGCCTTACTAGTTCATTGCAGCAATTTACACCTGCCAAACATACTGTTGCTAGCTTTCTGTTATTTGATTTAAAATAATTCCCAACAGAGTGCAAGGCCTTCAGATATGAAGTTCTGGAGAATACAATGGAAGCATAAAGAAGGTTACAACTCCTTCCCTTACACAACCATGCCCACAACTTTCTTTCTTTTTGCACTCTTTTGTATCTGGAAGGTAAAGGCAAAAACTATGCTTACCCAGGCTCATATTTTTAGGTTGTAATGTAACATGTACTAAGTGAAGATGGTAAGACACAACACAGACACCTTCTGCTTGGTTCTGTAAAGTCATTTATCAGAACAGGCTTGCACTTAAAAACGTATGCTCTGTGCATACATGTGTGCACTTCTGCTTATCAGCTTTGTGCAAGTTTGCAATCCAGCATGGCTGGTAATGTTTAAAGTAGCCTGAAGCACTACAGCATATCTGGTGGGCTTTGACACCCAGGGATCAGGCTGTACTTCTCACACATGTAAGCCTCCCATTTTAAGTCCTGTTTTCTACAAGTTAGTGAGAAGCAAGCAAGGAATGCAGGTCAGTGTGGAACATCAAAAGGCCACTGCTCTCCCCAGGGGT
>VXAV01003047.1:96554-144571 GCA_013399715.1 Alectura lathami | reverse complement strand
CCCCCCCCCCCCCGAGAACCTTTCAAGAAAAACAAAAGCTGCAGCTCTATTTTGCAAAACACACTTAAACAACCTAACACTGAATTATTCATGACAGTTCTGAAACACAAGCTTTATAACCCTGAATTAATTGCCCTTGGTGGTGAGTATATCTAGTCTCTTTGTAAATACTTTGTCAATTGAAATACAAACATATTCTGCACACACAAAGGAAGATGTTAACACAAACAGTGTCATAAGCTTAATAATATTGTCACCTCCTTCTTCCCAGCCACTTGGGACCTAGTTTTACTTCTGAGGCCAGAAGGCAGACTGGATTTTCACAGGTGTATCTGAGACCCGAGTTTTTCCCACAGAGTCCATTAGTGGGCTGGGAGTTCACTGGTTCTGCCACTTTCTAGACACAAGTCTAATTTGCCATTTATCTTATGAAACCCCCTTTGTTGGGTTTCTTCTCTAAGTAACAATCATTTTGCAGGATTTTTCGAAGGTGTATTTTCCCATTTGAGTCGTATCATTAGCCAGACCACCTGAAATCAACAATATGGTCCCTCTCCTTGAAAGGAACTTCTGATGTCAACCCTGCACATCACATGTGCAGCTTGCCTCTCAGGGGATGTAATGTTAAAAAAAATACCAAAGAACCAAAATAAGAAATAGTTTAAGAATTTTCCAAAACAAAAATTAAATCCTGACTTTTGTAGTGACTGAAAACCTCTTCTTTGCTGTGAAGTTTTGCTTTTGCCCACATTGTTGATCAGGTGCAAAATGAAGTGCATTTTTCACAAACAGAAAAAAAACTCTGCAATCGGTTACAGAGATTAAGTGGTTATATTTTAAACCAGGCCTTGCTGTGCAGTGTTGTCTGCTAATGAAGGAAAGTTGCTCCTTAGAAGAAATACAGGCTACTTTCTTAAAATAAACCTATGTCCTGTTTCCTTTTACTGGGATTTTAAGAGATACACGCAGAATAATATTCCCTCTGTCAGCAGAGGTGGCATTTAGCTAATGGGCTGAATCCTCAGCTGTGGCAATTTCCTGCTTGGCACTTTTGATGTGGGTGGTGGGAGGAGAAGGGCGGCTTATTAATGACTGATCCCTCTGATCCTGGGGCTGCAGTAGCAGTTGTTTCAGCCTGGAGGTCCTGCTGGTTCCAACAACCACATCGGGCCTCATCCGTGGCCCTGTGGCTGGTGGGAAGAGGGCCACCACAGAGACATCTCTGCTGGGGCAGACCTTGGGCCAACGCCACAGGTGGCACCCAGCCCTTCAAACCTTTGCCTGGCCGGTATTACAGCAGTGTTTGGTGCTGTTATGCTGCTTTCCTCAGTTGTGGTGGGAAATGGGAGATGGGGTGTGGCTACTATGCTCCTCCTCCAAGATGCACCACTGAGGCATGGCTCCGCTCTCCCTTGACTCTTGCTTCTGACAATCCCCCAGAGCAGACTCTCTGTGTCCTGCTGTGTCTAAAATTTCTGTTGGTCTGACCCTTGCCATTGCTCCGGATCTTTACCTTTTCCCATGGCTGAAACCTGGCGATGGAAGGAATGGTGCAGCACAAGGCCTCACCTGAGCCCACCCTTCCTCACATCAAAACTTTTCGTGGTGTTTGCCCTCTCTTCCTGGAGCAGCTCCCTGGAGCCAGCAGTCATTAAGATGGGGAGAGGTGGAGGTTCATAGCAATTTTGAGCAAGGTTAGACAAAACAAATAATGTGATGTTATTGTGTGGTGAAATTTCTGCTGGCTGTAATGGGAGGCCAAATACCAGGGGACATGGAGGAAGATGATGCTCCTTGAAGGGGTGGGGAAGGCACGCATCCTGTTCTCCTTGATTCTGTTTACTTTTTTCCTTTCCTTTGAGCTGTGACATACCATATCCTGTGTGGCAGGTGGCACGACACAGACTAGAAGTCAGAGTGAGAAATAGCTTTCCTTTCACTCTGAGGAGTGACATATGCTGGGAGACGCTGAAAACCTTATTAAGGCTCTTATTATTGTGGTACCTAATGACTGGTGTATGTATAAAATATTACTGTGTTTCACAGAGACACCCAGATGTTCAAAAGCAACTAATGGTTTTGGACATGCCACTGGCAGCTGATTCCTCTCTTTAAATTCCAGATTGCTTTGAAATTGTTCAGAGGCTCTGCAGCTAAAATCGCTAGTCCCTTTGAAAATGTGAGCTATTTTTTACTAACTAGGTATTGTGGCTCCTCCACTTTGAGGTTTTATTCCTTAAAAAGTACTAGCAATTATCTTACAGTATATTTTCCTGGTGAAGGAAACCCATGCTGGATGTAACAGCCAGGTGTACACAAAAACACATTTAGGCAGAGCCAGGCAGTGGTAAGGTTATAGGTCTAAGAAGAAGCAGAAATATATGGCAGGGTTTGCCTTGGACACAGAGGTCAGAAAGACACGGTCATGTATCAGAACTGTACTACTGCAGTGTATTTAAGGTGTTGTATGTTGTAACTAGATGTCATGAAATAATATTGCAGCCAGGCTGACCTCCACACAAAAACATAAATCTTTTCTCTCCCCATTTTACGTGTATCAACTGCTTAAGGCACTGCTTAAGACAAGAGACTGGCAATTAAGGCTACACTTGTAAGCTATCCTACATGTACATGTGCATAGTGGATGCTGGAAGAAGCCGCCAGCTTTTCTGCCAGCTGGTGGCCGAAGTCCTGGGCAGGACGGGTGTGATAAAATGTGCGAGCCATAAAACAGCCTTATTTTTTCATCTCAGCACAACTGTGGCAATACAATTCCCCCAGAAGGGGGAGATATCAGCCTGCGTGCTGCAGCAGCAAGCGCAGCCCATATTGCCGCTCCCACTTGAAATGTATCTGACGGGGAAATTTCTGCACAAACCATGCAATTTGGTGCTGGAGCACGCTGGACCTCATCTGCTTAAAAAGATGCACAGATATAGTCATCACACTTCATAATTTAATAAACTGCTAAAAAATTGCACACGTTTTCATTTTAGCAACTTAGGTCCTGCTACCAAACTCACGATGCTACAAAGACATTTGAATTTTTCACTAATATGTCATGAGCACTGCACCCATTGCAAATTAATGAGTCTCTGAATAGCTCTGTGCATTTGTCATTTGAATTTATGCTAATGCGCTGAGGTCTCCTGATGATGTTGATAGTCCACAGCAGCTGCTCGAACTATAGAATATACATGCATCTTCCTCCACTTTTTATTCATCTTTCCCTGGATTTTTCTGGTCTATCATTTGGGCTGCAGTCCTGCAGCTGGTTATTGATAGGGCTGCTAATTATCTTTGACTTTACACTACAGGCTTGACCCCCAACACTGAGCAGAAGTAATGGATCACTGTTGAGAGGATCTTGTACATCACACAGCAGCAGCCTCAGACCAGTGGGTCAAGAGGAGTTCATTGAGAACGGGTGGTATTTACAAAGAATGTTGGCATGGTAACCGATAACTTTTTTTTTCTTTTTTTTTTTTTTTTTACTTCCAAATAAACTGGGTACAATTTAAGTATAATATTTAAGCATAAGGGTTGAGTCTGAGGCTGTGATTGCGCTTGCATATTGTGGTAGATGGCATTTATTTTTTTTTCCTGAAAAAAAGTAGAGGTCTGTCATTTACCCTTTGCTCCCCATGAAGGATAGTGACTGCAGGGTCCTGGCTGAGGGCTGCTGACAACCTGGCCACTGGTAACGTGGAGCAGTGTCAGACTGCATCCGCATGGGGTCCTGTCAAAGGAACAAAAGAAAGCTGGGAGGGAAATGGGTAATAAAAGTTTCAAAATATTTATCCCTTAGCTGTTGTGTATTGGAAGTTGGAATATTCCAGAGCAGACTGCAGTCTTTACCAACTTTAGCTCTAAACATGACAATTATAGTGCTGCTAATATACCCAGGAAACAATTATTTGAGCTGCCTAATCATTTTCAAATGACTCAGAAAAATCAAGCACAGAGATGAAATACGGAACACAGAAACAGAAAATGCAGCTTGTTAACAATCTCTCAATTTTTTTGTGCTCTTCTCTTTCATGGGAATGGGGAGGCTCGATAGTTTAATTTTGAAACATCTGGGAGCAGCAATGCCATACGGTATACTGTGGCCTTTTGTTTGCAGCAGGTTCTTTTTGAGGGAACAAAGCTGTGTCACATGAGGGAACTTGACTGAATTATCTGATAAATGTCAAAATTAGACAGATGCATTCTGCCGTCTCTTAAACACTATCAGGAAAGGGCTTTAAAAAATTAACCAGTTCATCTCTAATATGATGGAGGAGCTTGGGAGATGAACAATAGCAGATACAAAGGGAAGAGATAGGAGGCTGACTGCACACTCTGAGCAGAGCTTTCAAGAGAACTACTTAATATATATACGTCTGTAAATTCCAGCACCCTTCCCAGGGTGAAAGGGCCACTTCAGAGAAATGCATGTCACTAAGAAGCACCAAATAGCTACTTTCCTATAGCACTGCAGTTTTCCCATCAAGGAGGGTAAAGACATTTTCGCTGTTCTCAGAAAACTTTGAAATGTAAACTTGTTCGATTGATGGCTCCTTCTGGTCCTGGCAGCCTTTTTGATAGCTGGTGCTCTTTCTGGAATACTTGTTAAAAATGTCTCTGTAGCAAAGATGTTGGTTTTACTTTTTTTTTTTTTTTTTTTTACTTTTTTTTTTTCCCTCTTATGTGATTTTTTTTAAAGTCAGTGCATGGAAGAGTGCAGATAGGCTCTTGTCTCCGGAGCAGCAGACTGGCAGGTGAACACCTACTCTTCCTGCCCTGGTATATTGTAGTACGTTATGAGATCAGGATGCCTGAAAGCTGTGTTTTTCAGCCCAAAGCTTCTCTCCGAGGTAATGCCTGGTGGTGACTCCTCTTTGGGGAGGCCAGTGCTGGCTGCCTCCCCTTGTGGATGCTGACAGAAACAGGGGTCAAGGGGTGACCCAGCCTGAAAAACACTGTTTGGGGTTCTCCTGCAAGTCAGTGCCCATAGGAACCAGCTTCTGACCTTCACCAGCAAATAGCCCCAGTGATGTGAGGCAGCCCAGCCTCGGGAACGTCTGCTTGCACACAGCTTGGAGCTCTTCGTTTTGGAAACATTTCTCTCTGTGCATGTAAATCATCTCCTGGAGGTTGTCACATGTGCTTGTTCCTCGTCTCTCATGCTACCTCCTCTGACCCTGCTAATTCCATCATTGCTGTGTAATTGCAAAAGAAATCTTCCTGGTCGAAACAGCAAGCAGTGTCAGGGGAGTTTTCTGGAATAATATCTTGATGCTAACCACTGCTCACAGAATCTGGGGAGGGTTAAAGTTGCTTTGTGTGAGGAATTTTATATGTAGATGCAATGAAAAATAATGTAGCTTCCAGAAATAAATAATTTGAGGCAGTCAGTCAGCTTTTTCCACTCCACTTTTCCTTTTGCTGTACTCAGCATAGCTATTAACTAGCTATCATCTTTATTAAGGATTATTCTTCTGTGTAATAGCTGGCATTGTTTACCACATTACTACACAGGAATCTGAAAGCACCTTCTGGCACAACTCATGTGCTAAATCCTTTCACTCCTCCCCCCTGCACCAGCCTCACTGTTCCCCTTCCTTCCTTCTTCAGTAGTTTGCAAACCCCACCACCCAGAGACCAGGCACCACTGGCAGGGGAAACCTCCTTACACCAGGACAGTCCAGCGTGCTGCCCTGGCATATGGAGCAATGACAGAAGAGTGTGACCAAGAACTACAAAGTGCTCATATGTGGCTAATGTTGGCTAATTGGATGTTGCTGAATGGTGCAATGCTCAATCATTTCTCAAAGCTCTGACTAGACAGTGAGTGCTTCTCAGAAACAGTAAAATAATTTCTAGGCTCCTGTAGCTTTTTGTGTCAAAGACTCATGTGATCATTTTATATTGGTGTCTTTACTGCTGTTTTTTTAAAGTGAGGGAATATTTGGTTTTATTATGATTCTTTTTTTTTTTTTTTATATATAGACAACGAGTTCTCTGAACATCTTTCAAACACTTCTGATTTCTATAAAACAACATATTCTTTTCCAAATGACTGTCTTGAAAAATGTGAGGTATGGAGATAGTGGTGCAGATGAGCTTCACATTTTAATGCTGTAAATGAGCTACACATCTTAACAATAGAAAATGACAGGTGAAAGTTCAATTTAACTCAAAACCTGAGCATTCCAGTGCTGAGAATCTCAGTGCTGTTGGACATCCAGGGAATTCAAATTGGGACTGCTAAGATTAATTGGGTCAGCCCAGCTCCACTGATATCACAAGGCTGATTGAGGGACTGGTGGTCTGGTCTTTTGTGTGATGTCCTTAATGAAGATGCTGCCGCTCCCTGAACACCAAGCATGTATTTTTGCCTCAGACATTAGCATTTCTTAGAGAGCTTGAAAAGTACTGTGAAACTGAAGTCACTAAGTATCATTTAAAAACACACATTAATTATGTTTCTTCTTGTCCAAGTTTACAAGAAAGCCATGTCCAAGGCCTCAAGGCCTCATTCAGGGGCATGGGTTCACACTGTAAGGGACATCAGCTGATATTTCTGTCTGTCTGCATACAGGGAACACCCAATATCTAGCTGTTATACCACAAAAAGAGGTTCTCAGGGCCAAGCTGAGAACACAGAAATGTAAAATACAGGCTGGAGAACAGAGACGGGAGGATTTCAACTGCAATCTTTGCTCTCTGCATTGCTGACAGCTTCTGACATGTCACCTTTCAGCAGAACACTGTCCACTGAAGAGCAGACTGATGAGCTATGTCAAGCATAAGGAATATCTCTGAAGGTGTGAATTTCTCTTTNTTTTCTATTTGAACTGGTTGGCCTGTGCACAGAAGTATATTGCACCTTCTCCACCATCTACCATGCACCTTTTGAAGCAATGATGATGGATACGTGCTCGCCTTCTCATTGGCATGATGTATTGGTACGCCTATAGGAAACTAAGCACATAGACAGGGAAAGATATTTAAGTACCCCTACCTGTAAAGGTAGTGAGTCACAGGTTTGCTCCGTATCTGAAGTCCTAAGTGCTAGAGGAATCCTCAGACAGGAAATTCTGAAGTCAAGGTGTACCTGAACCGAACCGTGTGCTCTAAACACTGGGCATGGCTCTGCTCTAAATTAAACATTTTCTCCCAATGTATTTATTTAATCTCCTATATGCAGCATGTCCAGATGCTGCATGTGTTTTGGAAGCAGATTCTTGCTTTTAAATTCCATATGTGGAGTGACTGTTTATTAACATATCAATTTGGATAGGATTTTAACTCAAAGGAAAAATAACGTTTTCAAGGGGCCTTTGTTCAGCACGCATTTCTTGGTGCATGAAGGCTCCCTGGCCTCACTTCCCAGCTCAATATCTGCTGCAAGGAGCGACACCAGATGCAGTCCTGTCCTTCTGTGCATCCCATGGTGCTGACGTTGCCCTGCAAATGGTATGCTGGATCAACAGCTCCAATGATGCAAAGGCAGTCCCCAGGGATTTGTCCTTTCCCCTTCAAAATTGCTCCCTTGCCGATTCCCATGTCCAGCAGAGGCTCAGGAACCTGGCTGCTGAGCAAATGCCAAAGACTCACAGCATCTCTGCGATCCTCTGCTTTATGAGGCAGAGGGATCACTGCATGTACCTTACATCTTATATTTACCTGCCCATAAAACACCGTGATTGCACTCCTGTGCAGTGCAGATGTGTTATATGTGTGCGGGAGTGAGCTGAGATTTCTTTTCAAGTCTCTCACACATGCATTTCATGCTCCTCCCCATACCCCCATAACCAAGCTTCCAGGTTGCAAAGATCCTGCTTTGCTCGAAGAGCCTCATGGTTAAACTGAAAAAAAAATTTATATATATTTCGATATCTCTATATTTCTATATCACACCATACTTCTTAGTAAGTCCTCTTGTCTCTTTCAACTAGCCAACATAAAAACCTTTTCTCCTGGCTTGTAGAATCTTTTAAAGTACTAACAAGTGTTCTGCGGTTTCTAAGAGATCCTTTTTTTTCTTTCATAGCCCCAGGGTTACCACCCTAGTAGGTGTGGAAAATCTTTGTTCACTTCATTATAAGACACTTTTGTATACCATCTAACTGGATTCAGCCAGCAAAGGAGAGCAGATATGTCATATGCCAAACTCTTTCTTCCTTGTCCCTCACATCCTAGGATATTGCACGCTTTCATGTTCTAATGGAGGTTTCTTTTACCAATGACCAACATTTTCCTCTACTCTCCAATGTTCCTACAAGTTTCTGACCTGTTATAATTTCCCTACCTGCAGTGCAGTTTTAGCCAGTGTTCCTGTTGAGTACAAAGGAAATTAATATGCTGCCCAGGAAATCACTTTCATATTTAGAAAATCTGTATGCCAGAGGATGCTACCTTGTGTACACCAACAACCTGAGTGCTCTCAGATGTTTCTGTGCAAGAACTAAAGTGAATTGTGAAAGCAGTGAAAACCAGTTTGTGCAAATGTGCTGCAGGCTTTCTTGCCAGGCTCTGCCCCTTGTCACTGAGCTGCACCTTAGCCCCGCAAGTGGCAGATGGAGCAAGAAGTACTCTGGAGCAGCAGGAACAAATCTGTGCTCTGAGAATTTGGCACATACTGCTTGTGTGTGAGGATGAAAAAGTGCCCAAGTGCATTTCCAACAGGCATTTACTCAGTAACGTATTCTTATTACCCAGTTCTGTATCTGGGCTATTTTCAGAAATTGAAAATGCTGCTTCTCTTTTAAAGCTGGCCACTTCCTCTTTGATTGTCTTCCCACTCTCAACATAAAACAGGTGCATCAGCAATATTTGGCATGCTCATAGCAAAAGAAGTTCTGTCTCTAATGCCGAGCATTTCACGTAGTTTGCCTGACTCAAAGCTGCTGAGCGTCATGGCTGACCCTAAGCCAAACTGGGCAGGTGCTGACTGTGGCTACAGTGAAGGGGCAACCTGTGGAAAGATGCAGTGTCTGTCCTTGTTGCCAGGAGATGCCAGCTGTAACACTTTCTTCATATTTCCTGTCCACTAAAACTCACTTTTCTTTGTTCTTTTATGAATGGAGAATGGATTGATTAAGATTTCCAGATGCAATCAGACTACCCATCTGACAACACTGGCAAGGAAAAGAAAACAGAACACACTTTGTTTGTATCAAAAAGATTGTATAAGTATATTGAACAGAGTTACAAACAGCTGAAAACAAGTTCTGACACAGCAGTGGCTTGGGGATCCTTAGCTGAGAGCTGCCAACGCTACTTACACATACCAGGTGCCCGACAAGGTGACTTCAGGTGACGCTGTCTTCTGCCCATCACACCTCAAAATGCTCATGTGCCCATGCTCTTTACTGCACTAGGTACCAAAGGCAAGTACGAAGCGGCGTTAAAACACATAGCTTTTCTGAATGCTATCCCAAAATAAAGCTTGAGAAACTCCTGCCCAGCTTCAGGTCAGACAAGTTGTGCCTACTTGCCTTATCCTATCACACGCTGTACCAGTAATAACTGCTCAGTTTTCCTCTTTCTTCGTGATATTGTGCCTTTCCTGTCCCTGTATGACACTGGAAAAGTAAATCATGAATGATGTGGCTGTATATTCACTACCCTGTTACCTGTTACAAATATGTTCAAAACTGAATGAACACTTCAAAATAATTTTTATCTTTAAAAAAGTTAAAAAAAACGCGAAAACTAAAGAGTTGTATGTGGTCTGTGTCATCACCCTGTTCTGCAGACAACCTCAGAATAATTATGCACTCCTGCTCCAAAATGATAGGTCCTGAATGAAGGGCTGGAACAGACCTAGCATTCACTTTATATTTGTTCAGACTTTTTGCCATCACCTGGTGACCAAGGAGATGCAAACAAGAGATTCCCGGTAGCTTACTGGTCACTTTCAATGTCCTCTTATACCATTTGTGGAGGACAATTTAGTCTCTGAAGTTGACTGGGATACTGTGCCTCCAGATCATGTACTGATTAATAAGAATTTCTAGTATTTCTTCCAAGTAATTGAGTAATTCCTATGACACTTCAGAGCCCAGAGGAGTTCAGCCTGGTGAACTGCTCCTCTCTTAAAATAAATAAACAGATTACTAAATTTTTTCTCTTTTAAAGCAGAAAGGAAAATAATATTGTAAAAATGGAAGAGAGAAGTCTAACTAAGACTTACTCAAGGGCTAATTTCTTCTTGCATGTCTAATGATATTCCCTCTCTATCCTCCCAGCAAGTTCTTTATAATTGTTATTATTTTAAACTTTGAAACAGCTCCTGGAAGATTCCTTTGGCAAGTGAAATGAAGGAACTGTCTTGTGTTGCCAGCACTAATGATTTTTTTTTTAAATAAAAGATTTTACAATTTTTCATTTTTTTTATTTAAAAAGCTCCAAACTCATAAGTCACATCACAATAGTGTTTTTTTTTTTTTTAAATTGTAAACTTGACAGAATTTTTTATTGCCGTAATCACATTTTCAGGACAAAATAGTTGGAGATAAAACCCTGAAAATGTTAAGATCAGAAATGAATATGCAACAAAAAACGTTGCCAAATACCTGCATATTTTGTGGAAATGGGTAACAGACCATCTCTTATGCTGCTAGGATGGTAGGGGCACGTTAGCACAGCGCGACATCCTTTGGACCCCCAAGGACTCAGGAAGCAGAGAGCTCATCTATATTTCTCCCCCATGGGAAAATCTTTAGGACTCTAAGGAGTTCACACCTTCGGCACAAAAGTAAAGCCAAAGAGGATACTCAACTAAGATAGCCCCTTTGGTTTCAGTCCGAACTCAACTACTTGGTGAACACACATGGTCAGAAGACACGAATAACGCACAAGAACTGTGCCAGTTTCTAGGATAGTCTTCTTGGAGAGAAAAGTGCCAGTAACTGGGCAGCTTTTCCATGGGAATTTTGTTAGTACATAGTGCTGTCCCTCTCTTGCATTGTTTCACTGCCTCATCCAGGAGATGAGCAGTAGACAGAGGCAGTGGTTTTACTTAATATGGGTCAGCAGTAAATTAGGATGGTGCAGAAAACACATTGATGCCCACAGGGCTCCTTCTTTTTGGAATGTTAATATTTTTTAATACTATTTGTAGTATTAATTGAATTGAATTGCTGTCTGCATGCTTTTTGGGCTTAACACTCTCTTTTTTGGTCTGTGTCCATCTTCAAAGATGCCCTGTGGAGAGGTTAGCGCCTAAGTCATGCTGGAAAACAGAATCATTATGTATCTTTATCCAGTTCAGAGCCCCATTTATGAGAACAAGAACCCCAAGGGGGGATTCGCTTAGCTCTCATCTTGCCTTTTTTAAAACCTAGCTGTTTTAATATGAGACCTTTTCCTAATGCGGCTGCTTTCTGAGCCACCTCATCTTTATATGGCTCTTTTTCCCCCTAGCTTTGATTTGTACATGTGGAATGTTTTTGATCAGATAACACCCACTGGATATGTTGCTGTCTTTGTTCAGGACATTGGTTTTGCAAGCTGCAAAGCTGATAAACACTTATATGTGCCTTGTTTCCTTTTGTGCATAAAGATTCTATTGAGACATCAGCACATCTGGGGAAAACATGTGTTTTAATATTATAGTTGTTGTTATTCATTTTAAATTCAGCACTATCATATTTGATGTCTGCATCTTTAAAAAATGCAAAATGATGCCTTGTTGGCAATAATGAATACGAGTCTAGCAGAGAAGAAGAAAGGGGACCTGCCTTAAGGTTCCTTTGTTGTAAAATTCTTATCTGAAAAAGGGACCTTTGAGGATATTGAAACTTGACTCTTTTTCTGTTAGCCTCATGAAAGATAGCACTCTTGTTAAACTTGTTGCTTTGTTGTCTCCATAGTTCTGATGCCTTACACTGCAGTTTTTCCTTTAAAATAAATCCTCAGGACAGAAGATAAAACAAATGCCATGGTCTGGTGACTGGCATATACCAACCAGAGGCATATTCACATGAGAAAACTGCTTGACAAATATTTCATCTATCTGAGATATTTTCCAGCTGAGTTGCCTTGCTTTTCTGTTCCCACCACATTCTCTGCATTGCACAGTGGAAAAGGAAAGACATTTAACTTCTGCTCTGGACTGGGAACTTCAGATGCTAAAAAACAGGTCAATTTTCTTTCTTTCTTCTTTTTTTTTTTCCTAAAGGCNAACTGTACAGAAAAACAGAGCAGATCATTTCTCCTGGCTTTTTTTTTTTTTTTTTTTTTTTTTTTTTTTTTCCAGTTGGCACTGAATAATGGAAACAAACTTAGTATCAGCCATTTTCTCTGAATACATCTGTATAAAAGAAGAAAATACAGGAGAGTTTAGATATATGGCTTAAGAGGCCCTGCATACAAAAGCTAAAAATTCCCATGAGCTAAGACTATTCATTTATTTATTATAAAATTACGAAAAGCACACAATACTGACTTTCTTATCGCTAATGCAAGAATCTAACATGTCTAACTACATAAAAGTACAGCAGATTAAAAAAAAGAAAAAACAAGCATTCAGACAAATCTAGGATTCCAAATCAAAAGGAAATTGAAGTATTTTTTATTGAGGTCAACTTACTGGAAATCATTGTTGTAATTAGTCAAACAGGTAATTTATTTGTTAATAAATTTATAATACATTTATAATGAAAGTTTTTGTCTAGTGCCAGCGATGTCAGTGTGCCATGTGTTATGAGTTTCTTCATCCTTTACAAAAACAAAATTAGCTCTATAAGAACATGAAAATAAATGAGTTATTTCAATAAGAATAAGGAAGAATTTAGAACACAGTGAGTGGCTCAGTTTGTAAAAACAAATACAAAAAAAGCCCCAAACCAGAAAAGTTGAATTCACTGTACCTCATGGAGTTAGAATATTAGTAATGTATCAGCATCTGAAACAATGAGGAAACTGGTGAAAAGCTGTACAGCCTGTTCTTGGGCCTTTAGACAGAATATAAGACCAAAAATCCTGGTTAACTGGACACAAATGAGGAGCACAGGTCACCTTTCAGAAGATGACTGTATAACGTGCATGTTGAGTTTCATGTTCACATGAAGAGACCAGACAATCATAAAGCACACACTTGATAAATCCAAGGAGAAGTATGCTTGAAAAAATCACTGCTTGCTCGTGGAGTAGGAAAAAGGCTAAATTCGTTTTATGGCAAAATTCTCTCTCTGCTCTGGTTCTGAGCAAGATGGGAAATGAGACAAAAAGCACCATATAAGGGAAAAGCTTCAGTAGTCAGAGGGTGGCTTTCTGCCTTTAGCACAGTGCCCTCATCTCCCAGCCAAGCGGCGCTGGCTTCTGCCTGTTGCACAGAAAGAGGCTTCCTGGCTCAGTAAAGATCTCACCTTGCACAGTGCAAATAGCTGTGTGCATCCCTAGGAGCAGGCTCCTATTGCAAATCATCACCTGTTACATCACCCTGTTACGATGAGTTCTGGACTCCAGTTTCCAGCACTGCCACTTCTTTAATCTCCTTAAGAACAAAACGGTTCATTCAAAATGAGCTGAACTCATGGATGAGGCATGGATTTTCATTTTCCAGAAAGCTGAGGCAAACTGAGCACAAGGTCATGTGGCACTACGTGTAACACCGGGGCTTCTGTGTGGCAGTGATGTCTCAGATTTAGTGGGCTGCTTTCGTCTGGATGAGAATATTCCTATATACCTTGGAATTTATGAAAATAAATGGAGATATGAGAATCATAGAATCGTAGAAGGGACCTCAAAGATCATCTAGTTCCAACTCCCTGCCATGGGCAGGGACACCTCCCACTAGACCAGGTTGCTCAGAGCCCCATCCAGCCTGGCCTTGAACACTGCCAGGGAAGGGGGCAGCCACAGCCTCTCTGGGCAGCCTGTTGTATATAATTTATAGTTTCTTATGCCTCTGTTTCAGGGAAAATAAAAATCATGAGGAAAAATCTGAGGTTTTTGGTTACGTTTCTATGTATAGCATTTCTGCAAACATTTACTGCAAGATTTTTCAATAACAGGAATTTTGGTTTATTCTCATTAATCCCTACCAGGTTCTTAAACCAATGCCTGCTTTGTAAGAGAACCAATCATGCAGTGTGACAGCCGGGGTCCTGCCAGAAATGCCTCTGTAAACATTGAATCTATCTGAAATATTTTCTAGCTGACTACCCTTACTTGAGCTCAATCAGAACTTTACATTTTTGTTGCTTTTGAAAATCAGACTGCTTCCTTTGGTATCAAATTGAAGAAAACTTTACATTTTCACCTGTGCAGGTCCATGCATTCCCCTTAGAGAGAAAAAAAAATGTAATGGCAAAAAAAGGAGAAAAGAATCAACCCCCTTCATTAACAGGCAGAGGCAGTAATTTTGAAGAGAAAAGCACACTGAGGTAAGGATCATGATATTTCATGAGGACTCAGTCCAGACAAAATTCTGAACTTCAGATTGTTAATCTTTTTGCTAAAACCTGTCAGTATCTCCCCAATTAAACAGAGCCTTTCTTCAGTAAAAGTTTTTGTGTCAGAATTATACAGACTTCCAATTCTGACATTCAGACTACTTCTCGGCTGGTGTTAATGAGGTACCTTAGTTTGTTTAATGAGGTACAATGCACAGCTTCATTTATACATAAGAAGAGAAACAGGAAGATTTTGAACAGGTTTTGCTCTGTAATCCAAACAAAATGTACAGACTCTGCTACTTGCCATTAATAGCATGATAAAAAGAACTGGCAGCATTTTTCTACCGAATATCCTAATCTCATGTGGCTACACTTAGGAAGTGGAAAATCATTGTTATCTCATATAGATTCTTACAATGCACCGTATGTATCTCGTGAATGAGCATCAAACTGACCCTGTGGGTATGTGCTGAACATCCTGCCAGCCCATTGATTTTGGTATGATGCTGAAAACAAAAGGCTGGCTTTGAGGAAAGGCCATGAACTCACATTTAGGGGTGTAATTTTGCACAAGTCAGAACAGAGGAGAGACAAAACTGTCCTGCAGATAATAGGCTTCAGTATGGGGAATGCTAATTATAATGCTGGAGAGCTGCAGGGTCACGCTCTTTCCACTATTCTGCAATTATGTATCAGGAAGCGCAGCAAACAAGAGGTTAACATCTTTACTTCTCTGTTTATTATGCTTGGAATTTTGTGCAGATGCAAGGCGTAATTCCATAAGAATTATATTGTTGGTTATCATTAATGGGTACTTGTTATGAAGTGCAATATTCCTACCTTTTAAAATTCAGCAGGATCCTAGACAGGCCCTTCCTCTGTTAGGATCATGGCCAATAAATTACTCAATAGGGTGCATACAGTGGCTGGAGCAATATAATAGCATCGCCCTTGGAAACTGTGTGGAGCAGTATTGGTAACCACAGAAGCAAAGGGGCACTTCTTTACAAGGATGTCTTTCAGAGGCGCAGACGGTCAACCAGAGGGCAAAACACAATGTTTCTGGCTAGATATAGATTTCAAATGGGGCAGATACTTGGCAGACAGGAATCGTATACATAAAGCTGACTTTGAAAAAATGTCATACAAAAAGAAAGATCCACTGTTACCACAGGAATCTGAGTGCATTATATAGTGCTTTATTGGCTGGGTCTTGTCTGAGGAGGAAAAACAAGTCAAACAGACCCAAACTACAGCCTTCAGGAGCAGAAGGACATCACTTCTGTGCTGGCTTCGTCACTTTTACCATTTAGCTTCTGCTGACTGAAGTTCTGGCAGCATTTCCTGAGTGGAAAGGACCTTTTTCCTCAGTTGGTGGTTAATATCAGATCTCTTCCCTGTTTGAGACATTTTAGGTAATATCGAATGCTCTGGGGATTTTCTGTACTGCTTTTATGGCTAATCCTATATGCTGCATCTATTTGAGAAGCTATGAGGGAAAATTACTGTTTGTGATGGGTGCAGCTTTGTGAGGGGAGGCAAAGTGCAGGGCTGTGCCTGGGGAGCCTGGTTTTTTGATAGAGCCCTGATGTGCCCCTTGCCATGGAAGCATAGATCCATTACAGTTGGAAAAGACCTCCAAGATGACCAAGTCCAACCATCAACCTAACACCACCATGCCCACTAAACCATGACCCTAAATGCCCCATCTACGAGTTTCTTCAACACCTCCATGGAAGGAGACTCCACCACCTCCCTGGGCAGCCTGTTCCAATGCCTGACCACTCTCTCAGAGAAGTTGCCCCTAACATCCAACCTGAACCTCCCCTGGCACAGCTTGAGGCCATTACCTCTAGTCCTATCACTGTCACCAGGGAGAAGAGGCTGACCCCCACCTCCCTACAGCCTCCTTTCAGGCAGTTGTAGAGAGCAATGAGGTCTCCCCTGAGCCTCCTCTCCTCCAGACTGAACAGCCCCAGCTCCCTCAGCCGCTCCCCATCAGACTTGTGCTCCAGGCCCTTCACCAGCTTCGTTGCCCTTCTTTGGACACATTCCAGGGCCTCGACTGCGGCAAGTGGGGAAAAATCACCTTTTACCCAGACATACTCTGGAATGTATTTTGTCGTGAGATGTGTTGTAAATAACCCTTCTGTAACATATAAGAGTATGTTCATCATTATCCTATTAAAACAAAGTTTCACATGAGGCTAGCACCCTTGGACAGCTTCTGAAGTCTCCTTAGAGTAGGTGCAAAAAAGAGCATAGGAAGGCTCACATCTGGGTGCTTTTTGCTTATCAAGCCTAAATGACCTCTAACTCTTCACAGCTGGGGTGATAAGACATGCGGGATGGTTTCAGAGTGAGCCTAAGGCATGGCTTGAATTAATGGTTTTGTATCTGCAGAACGATGCCTTAAAAGCTGTCTGCACCATACTTGCTATATGCTGCACTGTCTATATGTTACCACTTGTGTGCATTTCCAAAGATGTCTGACAGTGTCTCAGCTATCAGTTTGATGTATATCTGCATAACAGCAGAGGCAGTCCTGAATAGCTATACATAGCCTGCACACAGCATAGCCTGTTTGTGTGCTCCCTAGACTCTCTTACAAATGTATGCCTATGTAATATTTACATCCTTAATATATCTCATTATAGTCTAGGGCAACCATATGCAGTTAAAAGTAAAATTGCTGCTATCAAATGAGAAGAGCAGTCACTCCTTAAAAACTGAGAAGATTATCTCTGAAAAGCCTTTTCAAAAACTCTTACTCTGTTATTAACACCCTAAGAAAAGATCTCAAGAAAAATGGGATAATTTTCCAAACATAAAGGACAATATAAAAAGACGTTGTTTATGAAAGTTTTAGACTGAAGCAGGTCCTCTATTATTAAGCAACAGCTCATGTTGCATGCTAGAAACTCTACATGCTTTTATGGCACTTTTACATATTAATTGTCCAATTTTATCAAAGTTGGTAACAATTTACTTATTACCAGCATTGGGAANGAAAAGCTCTAATGGACAGTAATGGATAGAAACTGCTTATTCAAGCTTTTTTTTTTTTTTTTTTTTTTTTTTTTGACAGCTCTATCCTTTCATCATTAATGCTACTTCTCATCACTGAGAATATTCTAAACTGAATATTCACATGAAAGATCGCTGTTATTTTGGCTTGTTAGTGTTTTTTCGTCTGGATTGTTAACCCATCATTTTTATGGTATTTTACTGTAGTTGCTGCACTTATAGCATACCTGGTAGTTCAATTTATTGTACAGACTAATGTTTTTGAGAAAAAAATCTAAAGAAAACCTTATTATGAACCCACACACATTAATGTGAATCTGTCTCCCATTTCTTTTCCTTTAGTGCTTCCTGATATCCTAAGAGCATTTCCTTACTTTTGATTTACATTTTTCTGTGTTTTATTTTCCAGCTGTAAAAGGTCTTTGAAAAGCCTTATTGCAGCTAGTGCCAGATTTAGGTATCGTGGAGAAAAAGACCATGATCTTGTAACTTATGTCTGAAATTCATGAGATGTGAAAATAAGGTTCTGTTCCTGATCACCTTCTTCTCTGTAGCTCTATCCCATTAATAGAGGATGAATGCTGGTGTTCCCCTTAGGGAGGAAAGAATGTTTTTTCTGTATAGACAGAGAAACTGAGATATAGAGAGTTTATTGGTTTGGGCAGACAAATGTTCCTACAGCAATGCCATTTACTTTATTCTTTTAGAGCCTCTCATTCCCAAAGACTTCCTTCATAATCCTGAAACAGTCCCACCAGACACAGTCTGTCTCACACTGCCCAGAGGGCATCACAACCTGTGGTTGTTATCTGTTTGGTGTTAGCATATGGAAGCATTACGATGGTCAGAATCAGAAAAGGCCAAGGGAGTGTTAATAGTCTAAACATGTGGGAGAGAAAAAGGAAAAGGTTTTATGCCACTTGCACAATGGGAAGCAGAAACAGAGAGAAATGAAATGTCTTGCCATGATCAGACAAGAAATTTCTGGCAGAGCTGAGAATTTAACTCAGATATCCTCTTTTTAATCTCAGTGTGCTGGGATGATCCTCTTGCTGCTTTTAAAAAGAAAGCAAACAAACAACTCCTACATCTCCTGACTTGTCATAATTGGTTTTCTTATATGTAAAGTCAATTTTGTATATTTTTCAGATAAGGTTGTAAAATTTGCTTAACTGATACAACAAACCATACCCCAGTCACTCATGGGCTTTGAATAAGCCCAAACACAACTTCTGAGGTGTCTGCAAAATGGTCCAGCTGAGGCTAGAGCTGCTACCACTTTTGCTTGCCCTTGGCCTGCAAGGTAATGGACCAAACATGCTGGCAATGCTTGAAAGTTTGAGCTACTCTTGCCTGTATACTGACTGTGAAAACCTTAATTCTGCCGTAAGCAATCTGGGATGAGAATGGATGGGGAAAAGTAAAACCTCAATATTGAAAGTTTACTAAGGTTATAAATGCTTTGGTGTAGTGACTGATTTCTGCATATGCTATGCCCAGCACTCTGGGACTCTGGCCAAAGCATCTTGTGAGCAGTAATAATGATAGTGGCAAAGGTGTAATGCTACAGAACTAAAAGGAAGCCATGGCCACATGGATTTTGCACTCTCCAGCATGCATGTCAGTGAAGTGGGATCAGAAGGCTGAACTCTTGGTTCTAAAAATTAAAGTTTATTTGGCTGAGAGCTGTGTGGCTGCATACTTTTAGTCTGCCATAGGAATCAATACAATTTTGCTTGGGATGCTGAACAAAGTAAAATGGAACCTTGAGTCTTCATGCTGAAATATTGTAATTACCTGTGCAAACTGTGTAATTGTACTCTGGACTGGACAGATACTTAATTTTGAAGATTGGTTTCAAAAGTGCTGAAAACCCGCATGCCTAATTATCAGGTGCAGCTGACTCCAACCACAAAATTGTAGGTGCAGACACAAGAGGCTGTGTGTACAGCTCTTAATCTATAAATGTTTGATTTGGAACAAAATTTTTATTTAGCTTAAAAAAAAAAACAACCTTCAAAGTAATTAAACAGACCAGCAAAGATTCTAAAAATACAGGAAATGCTGTAAAAGTGCCATAAAAATGATGGGTTAACAGTGTATTTGAGAAAATAGCAACAAGCCAAATTAACAGTGATTTGATCTACACATGAATATTCAGTTCTGCCTCTGAGAAAAGGTAAGAGATGAACGTAATGGAAAGAAAAATTGTTTTTCAAAAGTTCATTGCTGATAATTAGTAAATTGTTACTGACTCCAATAAAATATGGAGATGATCTTGCAGATCCTGGGCAGTAGATGCTACTGAGCAATAGGCCTCAATTCCCACTGGAAGAGGATAAGGCTTCTGTCTGACTCACAAAAGGGCACGCCGTGATCATGTTGACAATTTGTCAGGGCCCTCACGGAGAAAAATATTGCTATTAATATTAACAAACCCTGATATATGCATGTGCGTTCCACTGGCATGTTCCATTCAAACTGCCATTTATCTCAGTGAAGTGCTGTTCCTGTCCAAATACCACTAAGGTAAATATTTAAAATTTCAAAAATGAAGAAGCTGGAATAGCCCTCCAAAAAACAACCTCCAAATGTACCCTCTCAGACCAGCATTGCTCATGGGAGGGAGTGCCATACGCTGTCACCATCTGTAAATCTGCAGACAGTATTTTCTGTGGCAGCACAGGGCTTTGCTGGAGTAGCATCCGTATACAGTCTGAGAACTAGCTCTGTGCTTTTTTGTGGCTGAAGAATATAACCATTTGAATTGGTTATATGAAGGGGGGTAAAAAAAAGAAAAAAAAAAAAAAAGAAGGAAAAACAGCAAAAAGTGAAAGATTTTCTTCAGAATTACTCTCCCAGCTCCTGGTGAGAGCTCAGCTTCTTGCACACCGTGCTTCTGAGCTTCAGTCCTACAGTCATAATGTACGTGTTCAGCAGTCCCTGAGTGACAGCTTCAAAAATGTGAGTTCCTGGGTCTAGTGTTCCTTCCAGGCACTGATAACCTTTGCAGTGCTGCCTTGTTTTTCAGCCACAAGTGGGATGCTCCACCCAGGAGCCAGGGTTGAGCTTCGCGCAGCTGGTGCTTGGTGCTCCATGTTTGTGCAGGGCATTTTGGGGTTCTGGCAGGTCAGCACAAGTGAGCTGGTCCTTTGTGCAGACCCTGCAAGCCCTGCAGCTTGTGTTAGTAATCATTCAGGAATGACAGGCACTGCCAGGTCTCTAGCTTGGTGTTTGCTGAGCTCAAAAGTCAGAAAAATAAAACTGAGAGGAAAACCAATAATTATTTAGTAAACAGGATTTCTGTGAATTAAGAAACCTTAAGAACACGATACTGAGGCAATAAAGCAATCAGCATGAGAAGAACCTTATTTGACAGTGTTGCTTGGGCACACTCTATTGCTTTTTCTGCTCATGCTGCCTCAATCAAGTCACGCAGCTAGCTTATGAAATGCGAACTCTGAAAGCCCAAACCTGTTAAAAATGCTTCCCATTGCCAAACAAAGCAAAAATCTTTCCACTTTGGAATGAGCAACTTCTGTGATCAACCAAATCTGTTCTCTGATGAAAATAAATGCAGAATTCAGATCAATGAAGCATGTGTGTGAAAAGGAAAGAGAGAGAGTGGGCGACTGGAAGTGAGAAGTGGAAGGAGCTGGATATCCTTCAGTTTCCATATCTGCATGTTATAGCTAATAAAAAAATATAATAGCTTGTAGTATTTCCAGCAGAAATAGGAAGCTGTGACTGTACAGTCTGCAGCGAGCTTGAATCATACAAACCAAATGGAATATCCTGTAGATTGTCTATAGATCTGCTCTGCACACACTTTCATATAACCTTTAACAAAGGCAATGAATCGCTGCTGCTGTTGTAAAAATCTCAGTGTGCTTTACTAACATGGTACTAATGAAACGTGTCTTAAAGAACAGAAGTTAAGATTACAGGAACTTCAGTAAATATGATCACTCACCTGTATCATTTTACTGGGATATTTTTCTCATTGATTTTTAAAGAGAAGCAGGTGTGGGGTAGTAGTGAGTAATTCATGCTGCAAAACGAAGAAGCGGTACGATTTGCTGCTCCTGTGATGTCTCTTTCCCACTCCCTGAGCTCTGCCATATTTTGGCAGGGATTCAGCTCCTATATTGGGTAGCTAATATAGGCCCTATATTAGACAGATGATTAAGTTAGGTGAGAAGACAAAAAAGCAGTGACACTAACTTCCCGCAGAGCTCCATTACCGAACTGTTCTCAGGAACTCCATTAGCTTGGGGAGAAAGGAGTAGAAATGTAACGATCCAGACAGGCTGCTAAATGCTCAGTACACAGTGCAACCAGTGAGCATTACCTGCACAGATGTCCAGTCAGCCCATGTGACTCATTGATGCATTATATTCTGCCCAGGAGGTGCTTTCTTCCTGCTAATTCTCATGCGCTTTTGGCGAAATTCATCCTGGGTGCGGTTCATGCAATGATTAGCCTTGTTTCAGGTCAGGGCATGCTTGCTTCAGCTTCATCCCACTGAGATGTACCTTGGCACTCTGCTAGGAACATATCAGTGGCTTGAGGTAGATTGTGCCTATCATGTTCTTCTCATGTACTTGCTGACCAGGTCCAAGCAGGTAGAAGCACACAATGCAGAACGCCTTTAACAGCCTCCACATCGTAAGGAAAAATGTTTTTTGACATTTTTCTTATCCTAGGGTGGAGAGAAGATAGACATTCCATTAACCTAAGATTATTAAAACATGGCCTGCAATCCCAATAGAATGCTTCATTTATCCACTTTTTGTTCAAAATTGAGGAGCCATTTTCTGCCAGTTGGCTCCCAGAACCTCATCTGAGGAAATCCAAGGAAGGGAAGCTGCAGAGACGACAATGCTCTGAGCAAATAGGCAGGGCATTTTCCATCTTGTTCATATCCAGAGAGGGTGCTGCTGACCTCACTTTGCAGTGGGTGGTAGATTTCACACTGCCAGCACAGGCATTTTGGAAAGCCATGTCTCATTTCTCTGTTAGACACCAACTACATGAAGGATGGTACTGATGCAGTGATCTAGCTACTGGTGCCGGGGGCAGCCTAGCTTGTGTTTCTTCATAAACTGGGTGATGGCCCCAGCTTTTTCAGGGCTAACTGTGGTCTTCCCAGGATTTGTGCACAGGCGTGCACCTCAAAGCAGGAATTCAGCAAGTGTTTTCCCTGGTGGGAATGGTGGCTGTGGCCCTTCTCTGGAGTTTGTCCTTATCCTTTCAGAACCAGCTAAAGCATCGTCAGAACAAGCATGTATATAAAACACCTCTCTTTAAATGGTTATGGTTTTTCCTCTCTTCTGTCCACCCTTTTCTTTTTCCCAAGAACATATTTCATCTTCCCACGCCCATGCTGGCAATGCTAGTAACTCTGGAGGGGACACTGCGTTTTATATTTCAGAAGCTTTCACATTTTGCAGATCTTGAAGAGTCTCGAACTATTAAAGTTCTTTGTAAGGGAAATTCTGGTAACATTATTAATACCTGTCATTTTAAAGATAAAAGCATTTCCTCAGTCTCCTTGTGATCTGATGGATTTACTGGCATATAAAATTAGTACCTTTCAGTCTTTGAAACCAAGTTATGTCTTAGTGACCTGATTCTCTCCAGAACAACAGGCAGACCCATGCAGGTGTGCATGCTTTAAAGTGACCAAATTCTCTCTCAGTGAGAGGCACTCATTGAACACACCAAGAGAAAAAAGAGGTCTTCAGGCTACATTTTCAGTACAATATATGGAAAATGCAAATTGCCACTCTCTAGCCTTAAATGTTCACAGAACTTGTGCTATAAATGATATGGTATCTTGCTGATGCTTCTTTTTTTCTTTCTTGGCTGTGTATCATACAAGAACCAAGTACATCTGAATGCCCCATTCTAATTACAGATAAGATACCCACCATTATCAGCGGTATTACCACAAGGAAACTATTGTTAATACACAATATACTTCTACCATCATTGCTATTTGTTATGATTCAAGATTCATTTTTCAACTCTTATTTTCAGTGCCTTCCATAATAAAATTACCTTTGTGGTTGAAATTGGACATTTACTCCTCTCAGACCAAAGCAAACAGAAAAACCAAAGAGCTGAATAAAATCCACCCAGTCATTTCAGAACAATAAAGCCAGGGAAATATTATGGTGTTTTTTTTTTTGTTTGTTTTTTTTTTTTTTCCATTACAGACTCTCAAAGAGAGTTTGAATGTAAAGCTCAAAACTTGGCATGTACACAGCTTTCAATGAAGATCACATGTTTTCATAAGTTTGGAAAAAATGGTTGAGCAGCACATTACATGCACAGTATATATCATTTTTCCATGCTGCCTGATCCAGCTCAGTCCTATGGGACTAAGAGGCTGCCTGAGAAATGGGCAATGCCGTTGATTCCCAATGTAACCACTATGAGTGGAGAACTTCTTAGCCTCTAGGGACACGAATGTGCATGCTGAATGTCCCTCCCACCTTTACGATGGCTGCAAAGTACTAAGCTGCTCTGCCTTGTGAAAACAAGGGCTTCTCTTCAGCTAAATTCACAGAAACCTAGTTTGGCTGCCTCTAATAATCCAGTGGCATGCAGTGGCCTTAAATCTGCACTTCCCAAGCTATTTTCTCCAGCTCTCTTCCTCCATGAACTCTGCCCCTCTCTCTAATTAGGTCCTCTTGATCCATGGTATCCTGGCTATCCTACTTCCAGCCTGGGAGCCAACTCACTGCTGTCCTGAGCCAATCTCACAGCCCTCTGTGCTCCCACCACAGCAGAGACATACTCTACAGCTTGGGAATAGCTGCCATCATTAAAGTGTTCAGAATCAAGGAGCCTGCAGGGTTTGATTTAAGGGGAAAAGTTGTTAACTAAATATAGCTTTGTTAAATGAATAATAAGTTACGATTAATAGTTATGTAGAAGTCAGTGGCATGCGCTAGAGTTCATTAGAACAAAGAATATTATTGAACGGGTGCATGAAGTGATGAGGAGGTTTAACTAAGTCCAGCAATCTCCCCAAGGATGTCACACTTTCTTTTCTTCGAGAAGACCCCAGGTGAAAAATCTCCACCCACTCCTCTCCTTATGCCTCAGTTCCTGTATTTCCTTTTCCACTTTTTCTGCATTTCACCACACCTGCCCCATCCCTTCCTCTTGCCTGCTGGCTCTGCCAAAGCAAGGCACAGCAACATGATGGGCTTAAGGCAGGGATGACCAATAGGCCACATGCTCCCCATGCTCCGCTTGATGCTGCAGCATCCCTTCAGCCTCTCCTTTCAGCTGGCAGCAGTCCTGGCACTGGCTTTTGGATGGTCATTACAGGATGGCAGAGAAAGACGTAACAAGCTCAAGATTGCTTGAGGCAGGTGCTGTTGTGAGGCTTAATTTTGCTGGAATTAAATGCCTTTTTTTTTTTTTTTTTTTTTTTTTTTCAGGAGCACTAAATTGTGCTGTTTTAAAACAGGAAGTCTATGTTAAAAAGCTGTGTAAAACCATTATGTTGTGGCCAACACTCCAGGCTTTTCTAATTAGGTCATTTGGAAAAAAGATGACCTTTTAGTTTCTGTGCTGATTTTCTAGGGTCATATGTTTCTAATTATCATTTGCATTTTGCTTTTCTAAAGCTGTTGACAAGCTGTGACTGTGTATGTGTGTGCGTGTGTGTCTTTCTGTTTTGATTTATGTGAGAGAGAAAAAAAGAGAGCAAAAAGAGAGACAGTATACAGGCTTTATAAAGTTTCTATCTGCAAACCTTCAGTGAACTTCAGAGGTCAGAAACATTGTGCACACTAATTTTAAGTGAGTCTAACCAAGAGCAGCAGAATCTATGGGATGAGTGAACCTGAAGGTTCTCCAGAGTATGTGTCCCTTTGAGACATCTTGTCTTGAATTTGAACAAAGTTCCTGCACAAATATTTGCACTTGCCTGTGCTATCAGGTGAAAATCTGCCTTACAAATTCTATATAGAAAGCCAACACTCTACATCTGGGGTCAATACAGAAAGAAAAAAATTAAAATTACAGAAAATAATTTCATTTTTTTTCAGATGAGGAAATACAGAAAATCTGATATCAAAAGCAGAGAAATTTACAGTTTCGTGCTTCATACAGGGTCTTCCACTCAGCCCTGACAATGAGCAAAGCTGCAGACCATCTTGCACTTTCTGCAGAAGAAAGTGTAGGAAAGGGCCTTGGCTTTTGCGTGCTTTAGTCATCTCATAGCTAACAGCACAAAGACACAAAGCAGCTGCATGTTATGGGCAGCGCGTCGCGAAGAGAGCTTGTTAGGTCCTAGGCACTGAGCATAAATGAATGTGAAACTCCACAAGTGAGTTGACATGTGGACTAAACAGGGCATTATGTTCAGGGAAGCAATGAGAGCTTTCTGGAGCAGCAGAGCTATTCACAAGACTTTAGGCTGTGGGCACAAGGGTACCAATCTGCACAGATGGATGGGCTGGTTCTTCCACGGGAAGGGATTGCTGTCAGCAGCAGAGAAGTACACAGCTCTTGGCCAGGGCTCTGATGAAATCACTACATTGTTTCTTTTGGGATGAAAAAAAAAAAAATAGGAAAAGGCATATCCAGGAGATTTTGACCAAAAAAGTGTGTATAGTGATTAATTAAATGACACGTGATATCTCAGTCTCCTGCATTACAATCATAACTCTGTCTTCATGTAAAAATGAAAGGTGTTGCTCCTTTGAATCACAGACCCATTCTTGAACTTTGTAATCAGACCAATAGGCTGTCTAAAAAGTGTGTTTCCAGTCTCTTCTTCAGCTGAGTGTTTAGTCATTAATTAGTATCTAATCTGTTGTACATCCCTGCTTAAACTGCAGTAGGTAGCAGTAAATTTTGCGGTGCAATGAACTAGTGAAAATTTAGAGGACCTTCTGACCCAGAGCAGTTGTGCACTGGACACATGATTATTTCATTTGTACAACAACCAAACAAATAAGGACAAGATCCTTGAGATCTGACATAGGGTTGTACTCACTGTTCCAGGAATGAATTTCATCTTTTCATTTCTTATAGGAAAAATCTGTTTACAAAGAAGACTGAAAAGGGGAAAGGGTTCCCATCTGTGAGTACTGCTTTAGGAAGATTATGTTATAATTTCATGTGAAAAAGAGACAGTATATTTTATTTCAAGAATGTTCATGAGGCATCTCATAATGAAAATGTAGTTTGACTGGTCAATTTGTATTGAGAATACATTTCAAGATTTAAAACTTTGTAGCACAGTAAAAGCATGAACAAATGATTATTGCGAATGGCCCTGATTCAGAAAAGCACTGAACAGGTGCTCGATGTTAAACGAGAATTTTTGGATGGCAGTTTTGAAACAAGGCACCAATATGGCACAGACTTCCCAACTGTAGTCTTAAATGTTGCTATGACAGTTTTCAGAGCTTCTTTAGTTCTTGGCTATCTGTAGGTGGTTTCCAGGAAGAGACACAAATCAGCATTTGCGGAAAGAAATTACCTATACATTTTTGCTAAAATCTGATTGGTATTTATTTATTGCTCGTATGTGCAAGTAGCTCTTTACACACTCTCTCTCTCAAATATATGAATCGTAAGTGTTCACTTTAATTTTCTGACACATAGAGGTAGACCTACCTTCAGCACTCTGTAGGTGTGGGAAGGTATGTTATGGACTGCATGAAGAGTCAGTACAAATGTTCAAACACTGTGCCACTTGCCTGGTGATCATCATTTACAACAGTCATGTTATGCTCCTGCGCTCATGTTCAGAGTTGTGTAACATCCTCTGCACTCCTTCTGTCTGGCTGGTTGAGTACTCACCTTGATTTCAAGGTGAAAAAGATCAGACATACTTATTTCCGTTGAAAGACAGTAGTTTTGAGCAGAACCAAGCTCAAAACCAACCAACCATATCACAAATATACACAAAAACATGCTTTTAACCTTGGTCTGAAAAATGCTTTTTCAAAATTGCTTGAACAGTAAGTGTAGTTACAGATTTCTAGCCTGGAACAGTGTAACACTTGGACATTTCAAATTTAAAAGCTCCAGTTTTCTACAGAAAACAAGATCAATAAATAAATCAAGCACAAGTTGCTTTCTTATATTTGAGAATATCAGCAACATTTTGGTGGTAATCAAGGCATGGGGAACTGCCTAATCAGTGTTTAGAGGATTTCTTTTATGAACAAGAAAACAAATTGTTGATGAGTTCCACTCTATGTTATATGTCAAATGGCACAGCTATCATTTAAATCAGTTCAGCCCAAGTCTCCATGGGCACATTTTGAAGATATCTGAACTTCATCATGACCACTGTTCCTAAGGGGAACCACATATTCAAGCATTTGATAGAATCACAGAATCATCTGAGTTGGAAGGGACCTTTAAAGGCCATCCAGTCCAACTTCCCTGCAGTGAACAGGGACACCTACAGCTAGATCAGGTTGCTCAGAGCCCTGTCCAGCCTGACCTTGGAGGTCTCCAGGGACGGGGCATCCACCACCTCTCTGGGCAACATGAAAGTGTGCTTCACCACCCTTATCATAAAAAAACTTTTTCCTTATATCAAGGCAAAATCTCCCCTCTCTCCATTTGAAACCGTTTTCCCTAGTCCTATCACAACAGACCCTGCTAAAAGGTCTGTCCCCTTCTTTCTTGAAGCCCCCCTTTAGATACTGAAAGGCTGCTATCAGGTCTCCCTGGAGCCTTCTCTTCTCCAGGCTGAACAGCCCCAACTCTCTCACTCTGTCCTCACAGGGGAGGTGTTGCATTCCTTGAATCATTTTTGTGGCCCTCCTCTGGATGCACTCCAACAGCTCCATGTCCCTCCTGTGCTGAGGACTCCCCATCTGGACACAGCGCTCCAGGTGGGGTCTCACCAGCGCAGAGCAGAGGGGCAGGATCACCTCCCTTGCCCTGCTGGCCACGCTTCTTTGGATGCAGCCCAGGATGTGGTTGGCTTTCTGGGCTGTGAGGGCACACTGCTGGCTCATGTCCAGCTTGTCACCCACCAGTACCCCCAAGTCCCTTTTCGCAGGGCTCTGCTCAATCTTTTCATCTCACAGCTTGTACAGACATTGGGGGTTGCTGTGATCCAGGTGTAAGACCTTGCATTTTTCTTTGTTGAAGCTCATGAGGTTCTCCTGGGCCCAGTGCTTCAACCTGTCTAGGTCTATTTCACTCACTGTTGCAGTTGTTTTTGAGCAGTCACACTTGGACTTCAATCAACCAATGAAAGCAAAAGCAACTCACCACAATGAATGTCTGCAAGTGTCAGAGTCCAGTCTTGGTGGGCTTGTCTCCATGCAATCTGACCGATCTTTAGTCTGGGGTTCCTTCCAACTCAAATTATTGTGTGATTATCCATGTATCCACATGCAAAAAGGTGCATGTGTCTTGCCCAACTGCCATTCCCTGGTGTCCCATGCACATCTCCTACACCATTTCCATCTCTGTGTTTGTTTAGCAGCTGCTCAGTTGCACTTGGCATTGGCAGGACCACTAAACTCCAGTCAATAACTAATGGTGTAACAGCAACTGCCATGCAAAAGCAGACAGAAAGATGTGGGGCGCAGGCATTTCTTCTGCAGCAATACAGGCATGGTAGCAAAATGAATGGGTCTGAAAGCTGGAAAAAAAACGTTCAGAAAGGCTTCCAATCTCAGAAATCTTAACTGGACCATTTACTGTCCAGCCTATAATCTCTGGGGTTTCATTTCCTTTTGCAGGTTTTACAGCCTGCTCCTCTCACCATTCCTACAGCTACATTATTAGTTCTGTCATCTCAAAATCTGTACAAGACAGCTTAAAATTATGCAAACATTTTGGTAACCTAACAGTGGCAGGAATAAGAGTTCTGGTCTGTGCTTTAATTCTTGGGTCAGAGCCTTTCTGTCAGTGTTACTTATAAGATGCATTGCCTTGAGCGAATATAGTAAGTAAAAAGAAGTTTGTGAGTTTATAGTTGAGTTTGTTGAACATCTTCCAAGTCTCCTCTGCTCTGTTTCCTACAGGGAAGAAACAAAATATACCCAAAGCCTAAGACTGAAAAAATGATAGAAAACCTAGAAATAAATGGTTAAATTGACCTACATACTAGCAACTTTGCTGACCAGATTATTTAAAAGGCTAAAGGGCTGCAGATGTCAAATCCATACATGTATCAGTAAAATGATCACGATAATCACAGCTTATAAAATAGAGCTGAAATGCTTCATTAGGTACTGACAGTTTCTAAACCATGTTGTCACTTTCTGAAAATGTGTCACACTGGCTTTTTTTTTTCTAGATATGGAGAGAAAGAAATAGAGAGTTGCACTGTGAAGCAGGGATGAGCTGAAAGCAAATCAAAAAGGTCTCTTAAAGAGATCACCATTCTCTTTCAGCAAAGCAGGACAATGTATTAAATAAAACTGCTCTTAACCTGTTGGGCACTTGAATCCCTTGGGTTTCCTGTAGTTATTCTATTGAAAAGGAGGCTTAAGAAGTACAGATTTCAACAGCTTTTCAATTGCCTGTAGCTCCATGTAAGAAAAAGTAAAATTTAAAGGTAAAGTGAATTCGCTGCTGCATTCATGTTATAGTAGCTTGCACTTGACATTGTTTTAAAGAGTTTTTCTTGAATTTGTACTCTGGTTAATTTGTTTTATGGTTTCTCCAATATAGTTTTCTTGTCATTTTTTAAGAATAGAGAAAGATACATATTTATTTCATGGATAGACCCAATCCGTCATTTTACAAGAGTAATTCTTGGAAAAAGAGGATTTTTTTCCCTCAGAAATATGTCATATGCTTGTGGGCAAAATATACCATTGTGTAATCAAAAGAAATTATACACATTTAAATCTCCCTTTCAAAATGTAGTTGAAGTAAGAGATACTTTTACAATTACTGCGCCTACTTCTGCATATTTTAACAACAGGAATTTTACAGAAGCGCCTTAAAATAAAATAAGGTCCCTGCTTGAGTCCACTGATATGCAGCATACATGAAAACTACCAAACTGATCTGTGAAGTCCCTCCTGCAGGGGATTTCCTAGCAAGAATAGCTTTTCAAGTGAGCCAAAAAGGCCAGTACAAGTGACCTAAGTAACCAGTTTCTATCTAGTAGACGTAACTGCCAAAATAATTCACCTTGTAATAGACATTAATAACAAGGGTGTTCTAAATTACACCCCTTTCACTTGTTTTGTAAGGTTTCCTTCTCATTTTTGCTTCACTTACTTCATGGCACTTGCAGAATTACTCTGCCATTTACTTGGGGAAGCAAGAACTAAATTGGCAGAAATTATTTAGGGCAATAGTCCTTTCCTAGATAGAGACAATGGCCTAGAACCTAGCTAAGCTTGCTCCAGGAAGAAAGTCATTGGGCCCAATCCTAGCACTAAGCATGAGAATAAAAATAATTACCTGTGAGGTGGTCAGGGGTCATGTAAGAGCCAGGTGAGATCATCTTGTATTTTAAGATATTAAATGAAAAAGAGGAGAACATTTACTTATTAAGATCATTTCCTAATCATTCTTGTAAGAATTTAATGAGTGACAAACTGACTCTGGATACAAATTTATGATTTCCCAAAATAACAATTTGATTGGTTTGAGTGATGTCTTGCATCAAGTAATCACAGTTAATTTTGTTTCTGAAGCGATTTGACTTTGCCAGTCTATCACATTTCCAGTGTGCACAGCTGTATTTCCATGGCTGCATCTCTGCTCTTTGTCTGAAGTAATCCCTAATGCTTAGGGAGAGTTTGTTCTCTAACCTTTCTTTTTGTGGTACTCATGAACCAGCTCACAGATATGTGTCCACTTATCTAGTTATTTTCTTTTCTTTACCTCAGATTTCATCCTGCTACTCCTACTAAATTCCAGCCCTGTTGAAATCTCAGCTTCTTCACAGGATAGGACAGTAGAAATAATCAAGCTGAAAACACAAACTGGTGGCAGCCAGTGCAAAGGATTTTTTTTTTTTCCCCACCATTTTTATTATGCCAAACCAAACACTGAGAGGAGGAAAATGCCCTTAGCATCTTCACTGATACCATGGGCAACAGAGGAGACAAAGGACAGAAGCTCCTAATTTTTCCTAGGAAAACCAGGTGCTCCTGGCTGAGTGAGACTAAACTGAAAATGATTATTCTTTCTTCTTACATTTCTTATGCAACTTGACACCACAGCTTGTCCAAATAATAACATTAACGTACTTCTTTTGTTGTACCTGGAAGAACTGAAGCAACAGTTTTCTATCTCGATTCCAAATTCAGGCCTGCAAGCTGGCATTACACACATCAGTAAATATGGTTTGCTTTGAAGGGAACGGCCCTCGGAGGGGAAGGTGGTTAGTATTTCAGAGAAAGTACTCATATCAAATCCTGAAACATTTGCTTCCTCTCCAATGCAGTCACCCTGAATTTAACTGTATGTATGGATGTGTGGATGAAGGCTGCAGCAAGTGAGAAGGCAAAGATGAAAGAGTGGCGGAAGTATTTCTAGATAGAGGACTGAACCTATTACAAAGGAAAAGGTTAAGTCATAAACCACTCTGTAACAATGGCAAAGGGCTTGCTGACAAATGTGGATACCGCTGGCTGACTCGCAGCACAGACTCAGACAACTGTTCACCAGATGTGTTTGGTTGTATGCGTGCTACTACGGCTCTGTATGCAGCCCATCACATACCGCAACTGCATTGCTTGGGGTAGGCTGTGAGAAGCAGAAAGGAAGGCCAGAGCACAGTTGACATTTTCCTTTTCACTGTTTGTTTTATATCCTCCCACTCCTCATTTTCCTCCTCCTACACCCTGGTGCTGCATACTGATGAGAAAATACTTGGTTCAGACCCAGGCAGTTATTTTTGGTTATTAGGGTTGGAGCTGGCTGCCCAAACTACACTGTCTAATTTGCCAGAGTTGCATGGTGCTGTTGGTTTTGCATTGTCAGCATTTAAGGGCACATTTAAAAAGGATTCTGAAAAGAAAATATGTGTGTATATAGATGTAGATGAACACATTTATACACCCTTCCATCCTGTGTATTGAATAGGTGAAATCAATTGTCTTTTGACAGGTTTCCCAGATATGCTGTCCCTTCCAGCTCTTACAGGCACACCTGTAAAAAGAAAGGAAAATAACAAAGGAAAGTGTTAGATGAAAAAATGACAGCATCCTCTTAGGAGAGGAGTACGCAATCGTATAAATACGTGTACAAGCAGTATCACAAAGCAGTATGTATGTCTTTCTGTCCACTTGGAAACTGAGGTCTTCTGCGTACTAATACAAAAGATTCTGGGGTGAAGTGAAGTGGGCAGGGATCTTCCTCCTCGCTGTCGGTGGGGGACCAGAAATCAAAAGAAAACTCCAGTCATTAAATGAGGCACTCATCCCACTTGTAGACTTTTCATATATTCAAAACCAAACCACTTCCCAGACCCAGATCTGCTCAGCATTTTTACCTGCTGCAGGTGAGCACTGACAGAAGCCTTTTCACCAGTTTTGTCACAACAGGACTCAGGCTCCATGTGTGAAGCCTATTTTAGACTAACGCTAGATATTGTACTTCCCTGGTGAGAGTGAGAAAAAGAGGAGCAGGTATGTTGTTGTGGCACACCATAGGGCCATTGTGTCTTAGTCTTTTTTGTCTGCCTGGATTTGTGCTACAGGTGTTGGTTGGTGATGAACAGTGAGACAAGAAGCACAGTGGAGAGAACTAGAACAGCTTGTGACATTCAGTACCTATCCCCTTCAATAACAATTTTCATCAGTCTTCCAGGACTTGCGATGATTTTAGATAATTTGCTTGAAACAATTTTTTTCCAAAGCTACCTCATTATCAGGTCCTTTCACCTTCCTACTAGAGATGATCACTGCAACTACTTTGGGCTTGGATGGTGAGCATATCAGACTCCCGAATTCATGATAGGAAAGTAACAAAGCCAGCTAATAGTGAATTCAAGCAGAAACGTGTGCTAACCTGTTGCTGTACCCCTTATTGTGTTTTGTTTTAGGTAAGCTATCCCAGGAAAACCTTGCTGAAATCTCACTGCTATTGCCAGCTGCCTTCTACAGTCACTGAACTGCTGCCTGTTTCTTCTAAAATTGCAGCCTAAATCTGAAGCCTAGACATTGGCAGAAGCACTGCCTTTTAGATAAGTTGCTTAAGGAGGTCTTGCAGTGGCCAACATGCTGGTGCTGGTGTTCGCTGTGCCCCCTGGACAAGGACTGCACTGTGCATGCCCATATTGGCAGCTGAGCATTGATGCTGTCCTGGTTTAGGCGTCTGGCTGGTCTTCCTTCTCAGTTTTCTGTGATACATACCCAAGGATCCTCTGCACCAGGGTGTGTCAGTCACTTCACATTACAGAGCATGAACCAGAAGGCATCCCTGTCTGCCCAGGAGCTGCAGTGCATGACAGCTGTGATAGCAGCTGCATCTCTGTCCTCCTGGCTGCAGGGAAAACGCCTAGAAATAGGTCAGAAATTCTGTGCAAGGGTGTCTTCATGACATTCATTCCGTCCTGCAGCAATTCAATTTTATTTTGCTCAACATTTTAAAGGTAGAGCTTGGGCAAACCTCACTCTAGAGCACTGCCCTAGGGAAGTTCACAGCTATCCCTTTTGCCTTGGTCCTCATTGTACAGTGAGGCTCACAGAGAGTAAACTCTTCAGCACCTACCCACAGCACACAGAAAGGCTGACCCTGAGCTGGGAACAGAACTGGGACCAGCATAATGGCTGAGGTAAGCATACAGATCAGACGCTTGGAGGTCTCCTGGTCTGCAGGTCATGTGGTTCTGCCTGACAAGAGAACTGGTGTTTCCCTCCCTCCTTGCCAACCTGCAATAGTCTCTGCCCACCTGGAGCAATCCTGACAACACTCACATGCTTGTAAACACCAGCAAACCAAGTACACTAAATCTATGCATGGCTATTTTTGGTAAGCTAAAGGAAAAATAGCAGCCTGCATTGGGAAAGCCTGGGAGTCTGCCAAGGCCATGATGTAAAGCTTTCCAAGTGAATGCTATGGCTGAATCAGTAAAAGCATGTCTGAGTCAGGATATGCTGTAAGATCTTGCCTTCTGAAATTAAATCCCTCCTCTTGCACAGAGAGGTAATAATCCACGCTGTTAACCCCTTCTTCTCTGCAGAGGAGTGAGCATTATAACTGCATAATTCAAAAGCTTCATTTAATTTAGGAGGAAATGCTTTGTTTAGTATTCAGCATTTGGCTGCTGACAACAAAGTCTGAATCTACTAATGAAGCCAGAAATTCCCAATGGAGAAATAATGAAAACCACTGGTATTTTCCTAGAGTCTTTTTATTTTTAAATCACATCAGTGGATTCTTGCACAACAGTCATATTCATAGAGCTGCTAACTCAGAAAAGGCAGGGACTTTGACAAATATATTCCTTCAGCTTAGAGAAGAGGAGACTGAGGGGTGACCTAATTAATGTTTACAAATACGTAAAGGGTAGGTGTCAGGAGGATGGAGCCAGGCTCTTCGCTGTGACATCCAGTGACAGGACAAGGGGCAATGGGTGCAAGCTGGAACATAGGAGGTTCCGCTTAAATATGCAGAGAAATTTCTTCACAGTGAGGGCGACAGAGCACTGGAACAGGCTGCCCAGGGAGGTTGTGGAGTCTCCTTCTCTGGAGACATTCAAAACCCGCCTGGATGCGTTCCTGTGCAATCTGCTCTAGGTGTTCCTGCTTCGGCAGGGGGATTGGACCAGATGATCTTTCGAGGTCCCTTCCAATCTCTAACATTCTGTGATTCTGTGGTTCTGTGTGATTCCCGTATTTCGCCTCAAAGTTTTGCCTTGTATCTGTCTTCTTTCAAATAGGTTTATCGTTGATTTTTTTTTTTTTTTTTCTTCTGCAGAATATAGGTAGGATTTTTAACAGGACAGTCCCCAAAAAGGAAAATGATTCAGCAGCAAAATACTTTTCCATATAACTGGAACTCAAATGGTTTCCCTAGGCTTCTCCCCGACACTCTTGCAATGAAGGCAATTCCATGAACTTATCTGAATTCCGATAGGAGAGCATTTAGGCAACAGAAAACAATATCCAAAATACATACTCTCTTTCCCCTAGTAAAAGTGGTTGGAGGAATGCTCCTAAGACCTGTCTAAGACAAGGCTTTTAATGAAGGAATGGTGAGTAATAGTAAATAGTTATCTGAATTCCACAGGAAGTCTTCTTGAGGAATAACAAACTTAGTGGAGATCATGATACTGTTTATCTAAAAAATAATACAAACTCTTTGCTTCAGACTTAGGATTTTTAAATTATTTTATTTTATTTTCAATTGAAACAGTTTTCAAAGCATCATACTACCCATTATTAACCTCTTTTCTCTTTCAGCATTGGCTCCTGCTCCTCACACCTCATCTGCCTCCTTCTCAGGCTCTGTGCTCCTTTATTTCTGGCATCTCTCACCACTTCTCCAAACTTTTCTTTCTCTGTTATTATCATTTCAGGCTGCTTTTCTATTTCCTCACATCTACTTAATCTATGCAGTGTTCCTACTTTCACTGCAGTATAAGCCAGGATCTGGCAGGGACCAGTGGAAAAATCTAACACACAGTTGTGTACATTTGGGATTATGTTCAGAGGCAGAGTTTCATCTGATTGCCATTGGGCTGATGCCTAGCCCTTCAGATGTCTCTTTGGAAAGCTCAGTGTGCTTTGGAAGATATGTATATTTACAGGTGATGTTTCAGTGAAGGGGGAGGAAAGATCTAGACGAGCTTCTTGATCCCAGTCCTAAGTGCTAACTGCCTAGGAGCTAATTCACAAAGTATCCAAAGAGTATATGATGCAAATATTAAAAAATAATTTTAGAAAATGAAGGAGCAGATTAAATATTTTTCCGGTCCTATAACAGTAAACTGACATCTACACTGTCCTCACGGGCTTCTATGATACTGCACTTCTCCATGAGCTCCATGCAGCTCCATGAGCAATGCACCATGGATTTTAACACAATTGAGTGTCCAGTATGCCCAAAGAGAGATAAAGAGGTATAAAGATTTCATATATTTATTTGTGAAATAGTGTTGTTGGCTTGAACTGAGTGAAGATTTCAGACTCGATTGCCAAAAGAACTCTTGACCCATTCCCATTACAAAAATGCTGTGATTATTTCTTCAGCTCTAAATGTAAGATTTGCTAGTCAAATGGGAAATACTTTGAAATTCAGGGCCTTTTTGGATGTTTTAGATCGTCTGACTGGGAGACATCTGTGTTTTGAGCACTGGTTCTAACGTGGAACAAAATTAGTTTATAATAGCAATTCAAAATATCACAGAACAGGAAGTTTTGTTGCAAAAGCATGGATACATGACTTCTCCAAAACCTAATGCAGCTCTGGGAAGCCAGCAGCCCCTAATGTGACTCTTGTGAGGTGTTACGTTCTCCATCATGAGTACCCGCATAAGGCCCATTGGTACTGCAGCATGTCAGAGCACCTGAAGCCTGAGGACTGCAGGCAGTCATGACCATGTGAGATGATGGAGTTGCTCAAAGACCTTTGAGAATGACTAAAAAGCAAAGCTTTCAGAGACAACACCAGGAGGCTGACAGTGAACAGGGTAGTGCTGGAGAGGAATGACGTCACCCCCAATATTTTTTTACCTGATCACATTTCCAAATTCCTCTCCTAAATCATCTGAGATAGAGCAGCCAGCATAGAACAGTGGTCAACAGACTCAACAGACACTCAAAAGCAAGCTTATGTCTTCCTACCAGCTACTAAAGTATCCAGACCAAGAAGAGATTTGGTTTGTGTTATCACCTAATATCATTCTTTCAGTCACTTCTCTGACACAGAACTCTCAACTGAAAACACAGAACACTAATGGAATTGCCTGCCCTTCCCTATGCTTGTTCCTTGCTAATTCTTCTGCTCTGCACCTACTGTTGGGTCTGAATTTCATTATGGAGGAATTTCATAAAGGCTAACTTCAGCATACAGAGACCAGTTTCCCATCTCCGTTAGAGGTTAAGGACCTCAAAAGGATGATTATAAAGTAAACAGCCACATGCCCAACATGGCAGGCCATGAAGTTGTCCTTGCCAGGCTACTCAGCAGTTGTGGGCCTCTGGCATGTCCACTGAAGCTGCCCCTGAGAGGGACCTGGACAGGCTGGAAAAGTGGGCCCATGAGAACCTGATGAGGTTCAACAAGGCCAAGTGCAAGGTGTTGCACTTGGGTCGGGGCAGTCCCAGGTATGTGTACAGACTGGGAGAAGAACTCCTTGAGAGCAGCCCTGCGGAGAAGGACTTGGGTGTTCTGATCAACGAAAAGCTGGCCATGAGCCGGCAGTGCGCTCGTGCAGCCAGGAAGGCCAATGGCATCCTGGGCTGCATCAAGAGAGGGGTGGCCAGCAGGGAGAGGGAGGTGATCGTCCCCCTCTGCTCTGCCCTTGCAAGGCCTCACCTGGAGTGCAGTGTCCAGGCCTGGGGCCCCCAGTGCAGAAGGGATGTGGAGCTGTTGGAGCGGGTCCAGAGGAGGGCCACCAAAATGATCAGAGGGCTGGAGCACCTCTCCTGTGAGGAAAGGTTGAGGGAGTTGGGACTGTTCAGCTTGGAAAAGAGAAGGCTGAGGGGAGACCTCATTGCGGCCTTCCAGTACTGTAAAGGAGCTTACAGGCAGGAGGGTGACCGACTTTTTACACAGGTGGATAATGGTAGGACAAGGGGGAATGGGCTAAAACTGCAAGAGGGGAGGTTTAGGTTGGACATCAGGAAGAAATTCTTCCCTGAGAGAGTGGTGAGGCGCTGGCACAGGCTGCCCAGAGAAGCTGTGGCTGCCCCATCCCTGGCTGTGTTCAAGGCCAGGCTGGATGGGTTCCTGGGCAGTTTGATCTCGTGAGCTAGTGGCTGGCAGCCCTGTCCACGGCAGGGGGGTAGGAAGTAGGTGATCTCTGGGGTCCCTTCCAACCCAAGCCATTCTATGATTCTGTTCTATGATTCAAAATGGGTCTTCAGCAGTGAGAAGAAATGCCTGTGGTCATCTCCTCCCTCCACACACAGCTGCTGAAGAAATGGGCTCTTTGGGAAGAAGCACCTGTTCCCTCTTTAGCTCTTGCTGGAGTTTGGTGATGTGGAGTATTTAAGCCAGTGAAATGGTGTGGAAGAGGGTTTGTACAAAGCATGCAAAGTGAAATAATGTTGTAGTTGCATTTTACTGAATTACTGCTTCCCATGAGAGCTGTTTATCCCCTTCAGTGGTCTTTCTGTTGCTTCTCTCACTAAGGCCATTTAAATCTTTGGGGCTTTNTCCCCCTAATGCCCTTTTAATTTTTGGGGGTTTTTAAATTTTTTTTTTTTTTTTTTTTTTTTTTTTTACTTCTCTCAGCCTCAGGAGTGCTCTCCTGTGGCTGCTTACCCTCCTGACTCTTTTGCATTCAAGGCTGCATTTTTGGCCCAAGCTGTTCTTTGTGTGTTGCTCCTCCATGAATCTGCCTTATGGCTTTCCTCTGGGGAACTGGCACTGACACATATTTCCTTCTAGCAGCATCCTGTTCAATTAGTGCTCTATGACAGGTTGCAGTCCCTACTCAGCTGCAGCTGGGGAGTAGAAACATAAGCCTGTTTTTTGCTTGGTAGCCCTACAGAGGCTTCTCCATCAAGATCTGAATCTCTGGTGAACAACTGAATCTCATTCGCAGCTCATTTGAATTTTATGCCTAGCATCTTACTTTGCATTCATCTATATTTATGATACATCACAGTATACAGGCAACTCCTATCAGAGCAATTTTCTTGATGTCATTAGCCTTGCTAGTAACTTGGTAAATGAACAGCAAAAGGGTTTAGAAGGATTCAAATAACAATTAGATAATTATGTCTACAAGAACAACACGACATTTTGTAGCTAGACAAGGGAGATGAAAAATGGTGCCAGTGGTATTAACAGAAGCACGTTTCAGGTGAAAATCTGAAAGTTTAACTGATTCTCTAAACCAGCTGGGGTCCCATCAGACCCCACACACCCCTTTCCTACTGACAAGGCTCCAGCTCTGTTTGCTCTCCCTTGCTCCCAGTGTTTCCCAATTTTGCTGTCGGTTCAAGGCTCTTCACAGTGTGTCTGTTACCAATGTCACCCAAAGCCATGCTCCTTTCTGTGTTAAAGCCTCTGGCACATTTTCCTTTGCAGTTTTGAGAGATGACAGTGACTTGAGTGGGTTGGAAAAGGCCATAGTTCCTTACAAAAGCTTGAAGTGAGTTACACTAAACATATAACCTTGTACTTGTTATGGGATATACATGATGCATATTATTAGTTTGTTTAAAAGAAATGAAAAGGGGAAAAAGAAAGTGCTTCAGAGCTAGCACGTGTTTTGTGACTGAGTTTAAACTTGTTTAAAGTAAGAGCAGATCTGATTGTAATGAAAAAAGAGTAATGCCCTGTTGTACCTACAAACTTGCTTGTTCCTGCAGGGTTTTGTGCGAAACATTTGAGGAAAGCAGCAGTGATTTTGTGGGAAAGGAGCTAGCTGTTACTACTGTGAAAACTAAAGGAAAGCAGAAGTAATTTTTCTATGTTTAAAAGGCTGCATTACAAACATGCACTAAGATTAAAGAAAAGTTGCTCACAAGTACAGCTGTATTGTTTCACCCAAAGGGAATGTGCCTCAGCACGTTATCTTTGTTCATTCTTGTAACTTGGACACCGCAGTTGCAACTCACTTTCACAGAATCACAGAAGGCCTGAGGTAGGACAGGACGTCTGGATCCCTCTGGCCCAGCCCGAGCAAGGTGTCCAGGCCTGCATCCAGGCTGCTTTTGGAGATCCCCAAGGAGGAGACTGCACAGCCTTTGGGCAGCCAGGGCTCAGGCACCTGCACAGCACAGCAGTGCTCCTGGTGTGCAGAGGGAGCCTCCAGAGCTCCAGGTTGTGCCCATGGCCTCTGGTCCTGGCACGGGGCACCACTGACAAGAGCCTGGCTCTGTCTTTTCTGCACCCTCCCTTCAGCTATTTATGGACACTGATAGGATCCCTCTGAGCCTCCTCTTCTCCAGGCTGAGCTGCCCCACCTATCTCAGCCTCCCCTCATAGAAGAAGTGCTCAAGGCCCTTCAGTATGTCTGTGGTCCTTTGCTGGACTCTCTCCAGCATGTCCAGGTATTGGGGAGCCCACAACAGGACACAGGGCTCCAAGAGTGGCCCCACCAGTGCTGCGTAGAGGGGAAGGGTCACCTCCCTTGGCCTGCTGGCAACACTTTGTGTAATGCAGCCCAGTTATGTTAGTAGCAAGGGCACACTGCTGGCTCCTATTCAACTTACTGTGCCCACTAGGACCCCCAGGTCCTTTCCTCCAGAACTGCTTTCCAGCTGTGTGCCCCCAGCATGCCCTGGTGTCTGAGGTTTGTCTCCCTGCACTTCTTCTTGCCTGCTCTTCTCCAGGCCTAGCAGTCTCAGCTCTCTCAGCCTCTCCTTGCAGGAAAGATTCTCAAGTCCCTTAACTGTATTTGTGGCCCTTTGCTGGACTCACTCCAGTATGTTCAGGTCTCTCTGGTTACGGGAAGTTCAGAATCCAAGTGTGGTGATAAACACTGGGGAAGGAACACCTCCCTCAAATTGCTGCAGCACTTCTGATGCAGACCAGGATACCATTGATCTTCTTAGCATTAAGGACAAATTCTGGCTTATGTTCAGAAATTGAATTTTCATACCATGGATGTCTGCTGTCAAATTCTGAGTTTTCATTGTATTTTGTTTAGAAAATCTATTAAAATATATAATATGGGTTAATTAAAGATTGTCCTGTGACAAGGCCTAGCCTCCTCCCACGCTCTCCCCTCCCCCCCCCCCCCCCCGCCCCCCCCCCCCCCCCCCCCCCCCCCCCCCAGAAGCCAGGTAGAGGAGTGAGAAAGGAGGAGGAACAATTGAGGTAAAAGATAACTAGTTAACTTAGAACAGCAAAGGAATATTAGATAATGCAATATGAAAGGAATTGAGAGAAATAAATGTGATAAATTGGAAAAAATATATATAAAGACAAGGGAGTCTCTGACTGTGTAGTTCGCAATGGCAATCAGAGGCAAAAGGACATGGCTCCTGGAACCCAGAAACCATGTGGGAAGGGACAGGAGCATTTTTGGGGGCTGTGGTTCTCCCTCAGCAGCCCTCCCACCTGTGTCAGCTTATTACATGACGTCATGATATGGGATACCTGTGGAAAACGATGACAATAACATAGCTGGAAGATATATTTAAGTGGATGAGACCATTTCCAAGCTCATCCCCTAAGGAAACACTTTCATCACCAGCCCATTCTCTGAATTCAAGACGATTTGCATAAAGTAATGAGGGCAAGGACAGCCTATGCACTGTAATAAATCTGCATGCAATTGTGCAGGTAACAGCACCAACATTACCAGGAAACCTCTGCAGTTATGCTTTGTACACATAGACATACAAATGAGGAATCAGGTAGTAAAGCATCCAGGTTCAGCATTGTCCACTAGGTGAGATCAGGGATCAGATGGTTTTAAAGCTACTAAGTCATTATTTTGACTTTATTCAGTCCTAACTCTACTACTTTAGAGATAGGAATGATTTCACAGGCAGAATTGCAGAAGCAGCTGATAAAGAGCTCTTGAGTACCTCCTGGGATTTTTGACTTCATTTTAATATACATAAATATTTTGAAAAGTGATCTATTTCATTAAGGAATTTGGATCCCATCATTTCAGTTTGCCTGAAGTCAGGCCAGAATAATCAATGGGAGGGAGTCCTTTAAGGTGGTCTCTGGTTGCTCTTCAACTACTGTATAATGCCATGCAATGAAGATAATATTTCCAGGTTAGAATCTCCCGAGTCCAGAGAGAAAGTGGAAGAAGCCCTCTAGACTGTTAATGTGTGCCTAGGAAAGAAAAATGAGTGGAAATAATACTGAAACTCCTCCTTCCTGTCATTTGCAAAGGAAACTAAGGTATGACAGCTCCTTTACCCACACATAGAATGAAATCAAATAAAACAAACCTCTGCTTATAATATGGAGGACCATGCTGCTACAGGGAACTGTAAGTATACAAGAAGAATTACTACACTCTATCCAAGATTTCCCTCTGACTGTTTAGCATATCACACACACTTATTATTTAAAGAAGCAAGAAACAAGGCAGAACATGGAATAAACCTAAATAGTTGTGGTTTTTTTTGTTTGTTTGTTTTGTTTTATTTTTAATAGGGGGAAAGCATTTTAAAGAAGTGTTCCTGTAGTTTAACCTGGCTGCTGCAGAACTTTGGCTGGCTGAACAATTTCAGCAAAGTTTGAGTACAATTTTGTTGCACAACAATGAAAAGTAAAGGTTTATGTCCTAAAGACATGCAGAGAAATAGACATCTCTGAGGTTACAGAGCTGCCATATACTTCTTGCAGTTATTATAATACTTAGTACGACCAACATCATTGTAGATGATCTTCCAAAAGTGAATAAATTAACAGTGTTAAAGAAATGTTGATTTTCTTAATTTTGGAGCTGAGAAAGGGGAACAAGGATAAGAGTAATTGTGGTAGTATCAGGAATCACATTCAGGGCTTCTTTGTCCCTTTCATGTTCTTTAAACCCTCATTTATTTCATGGTCTTCTGTTTAGGTGTACATGATCCTGCCAACGTATATAGAGCTGCTCCACTCAGTCTGAAATCTCACTAAATTTCTTGGCAGAAGGTTCATATTTTCCACTGTAATTTTGTGAAAAACAGAGTGTATTACTGCAGTGCTGCCAAAGTCAAAAATCAATCAATATGTAATGTGCTTGAAAATTATGAATTTATTGTAACTATAGTGAGATAAAAGAGACAAAATGTTTGGGGAAAAATTTCTTAAACAAGTGGTTTTCAACTTTTCATGTCCATTGAGGACATTTTCTCAATTCTTCATGATGTATGCTAGGAGAATGTTTGTCTAAAAACATTAAGCACAAATTTTGACACATTTTCATAACTGCTGAAGCTGCAGCCTTAAACAACACACCAAACACTGCATTATGGACAATAATATTGTAAGTTGCCAATGCTGCAGATGACACACAAAACTTAACAAAAAATATTAATATAGTTTAGATTTCTTGAAAAGAAGTGTCTTCCACTTGAGAAGTGTTAGTTAAGGGTTGGACAGCTATAAGTGTGATAAATATGTGCTTGTTACAGGCAGCTGCATCAGGGAAATCTCACATAGGACTGAACATCTGCAAGTGGTGTAGCAAATAGCATTCATCTGACAGACCAACTAATTTACCGCAGTTACTCCAGGAAGATTTTACATCCAAACAGCTGAAGTTTCTGTATAAAATGTAATTTACTGCTGAAATGCCCTAAGAGGAAACTTCACAATTCAGTAGTGCCTATACAGTGTTTGCCAAAAAGCTCAGATCCTTAAATAACCAGGCCAAATTTCAAGCCGGTGTAAATTAGTGCACCTCCGCTGGTGTCAGTGGAACGGTTTCGATTTACACCAGCAGAGAATAAAAGCATCTGTGTTTATTCATGCAAAATAAATGATTTCATGGAATAATTACAAAACAATTAAGCCTGCCATTTACTGGCACCATATAACTGCACACCATTCTGTGTACCTGCAAGTACAGGCAGTAGCACACTGAGAGTACACGAGCTGAATATCAGGTTGAATTCATAATAGATAGCTAAAGCAGCAGTGACACCATTCCCTGTTGAAATGAAATTTAATGAGGATGATGGAGAGAAATAATTCTGCAGTCTACCTTACTCTGCCCTTAATTTAACCAGAATCTGAATGCTTTGTGCATAGTAACAGCTACTTAGTCAACTGATTATTTATCCTTCCACCTTTTTTCATTCATGTAGAACATAGCAGGAGTTAATTTGTACAGATAGTCCATAGAATTACTTTTAGACAAATCAGACAGATGGACTCTCTCTTCCCTGAAGCCTTGTTAAACTAATAATCTATAACATTCATCCTTTAACTTTTAATTGCATTTCATCAGCTAGTATCTCCTAGTTTACACTTCAATTGTAAAGTACAGGATTATATTATATGTGTACAGGATTCCTCATCTGAAAATCTCAGAGGATTTTGGCTCTTCATCTGTGTGGCTGTGATTCGGCATGGCAAGAGTTAGCTCTTAGATGCCACTATACTCCAGAGAATTGGTAGTGATGATTAAGTTGAGAATCCCAGCCCTGGTAATTAGCTCAGAGATTCTGTATCTGGATATGTGCTGTGAAAAAAAAAAAAAAAAAAAAAAGGAATAGGAGAAAAGAAGGGTTTTTTAGAGCAGTTAGCCCTAAGGAGTTGGCTAACCAGCTGTCTCAGATTTTGTACCTGCATGGAGTGGGCACGTTTACTGTTTCCTCATTGATTTACTGGTTTAATATTTTGGGTTTTGAAAGACCAAAAAAGAAAAGGAGAGAGGGAGAGGGTGTGAGAGAAAAAAGACAGGAAGAAAGATGGATAGGCAGAAATGAAGGGAGGAAGGAAGGAGTGAAGTGACGAAGGAAGGAAAAAAGGAAGAAAGGAAGGGAGGAAGAAGGGAGAAAGGGAGGAAGGGAGGTAAGAAGGAAGGAAGGAAGGAAGGAAGGAAGGAAGGAAACATTTATAACTGAGTCAGCTCATAATATGAACCTGGAAAATCATGAATAAAAATCCATTGAAAGAAACATTGTTACTCTGGTGTAGATAAGAGAAGAGTCAGTCCTTTTTGTGTAAATTTTTTCTTCTCTATTAGAATCTGAAAGCTAGCTTTCTCAATGTAGACTACATTTTTCCACGCCTCTCTATTTCATGTCACCATTTTACTGATGGGATTAGTAGCCCCACCTGATGAACATAGAGATGAAGAGAATTTGCAGACACAGTCTTGTATTTGGGCACAGACTAAACATTAGGGCTATCAGGTATGGCAGATACTCCTTTTCCTGTGTAAGGCACATATTTTTAAAGATTAGGGGATCATTTCAGTAATGAACAGGTCTTGAGTTTCCATGACAGCACAACAAGCACCTGAAACTTAACTAAATCTTGTGATTTTTGCATGGATTGTATTTTGAGGAAGGAATCTGGGTTAAGAAATCTAAGTGTTCTTTCAGAGATGGTGAACGAAACATTTTTGCAGCTGTTGCTGTAAAAATGTATTCCTCCAACTCATATACTCCTCACTGTATTCCTCCAACCATAGTGTTGATGTCTCATTAAATCTGTTTGTGGATTCTTTACAACTCCCAGAATACGCTTTGCGCTGAAAGGTTTCTAAATGTTGTGTTTACAGGTTGGGAGCCAGTAGAAATGGGTCAGTCAGATCAGCTAACGGAGAAAAACTCTGTCTGATAAGTGGATCTGAGTAACTCCTGAGTCCCCATAGGTGGATGCGCAATTATCTAAGCTGTGCCTGCCAAAGAAAAAGTAGAAAGGAAAAAAAAAAAAAAAAAAAACAGAAATGTAACGTGTGGCCCTACCTATGAAAAAAATGGAGTTCTAGTTCTCCATTTTGACGTATTATCTGTCAGTGTCCATACCACATCTTAAAAGTGTATCTGAGTTCTTTTGCAGCTAAGGCAGAAATCAAAGGGCTGTAGTTTGGGATCAAGTTTTATGTAATTCTTTCTACAAAGATGCCTGTAGCCCAACTGAGTCGTTCATTCCTCCTACCTCTTCCAGACCTCAGTGCAAAACAATACAAGCACTGATATAAAAAGACAGCATGACAGCTGATTACTACATAAACACACAGTGATAGTGGAAGTTGTAGCATTAGTGTAGGTATTTTCAAGCACAGGACATCTGGCATTATTCCTCAAGAACTAGGTCGCACTAGCAGACATACATATTGCACAGCATGTAGATAGGAACAGTTGTCAATTTGTAAAAAAAATAAAATAAATTAAAAACCCAACAACCCCAAAACTAGAACAAGAAACCCCACACTGCAAATATGTGACGGGCTTCTTAAAAGCAAACTCTGCCAAGCAGCTTGGAGATGCTGTGGGGGGGGGCAGATTTCAGAGATGCCACACACTTGAAACAAGCTATACTCAGTCCCACACATCAAGGTGATGAACTGAAGTGAATATGGACCTATTCTCTGCATAGGTACTTTTAAAGGCACAAAAGCACATTCCCTTAACTTAAGTAAGTAAAATCTGTTACTGAGGAAGAGTAATAAAATATGATACTAATTCTGTTAAACATAAAGAGTGGTGAATAATGTAAAATTATGGCGGTTCTTCTCATTGTAAAAATATGGAAGATCTAATAAAAAGCCTGTAACTCTATGTAAAACCACAAATGAGTGCAATGTGACCTAGTGTGTTGCAGAATTTGAGATCCAAAGTATGATATTACCCTGTGATGCCTGGTTTCCTGTATTTTTTCATTCATACAGACTGAAACTTGGAAACAAAAACAATTGGTTCTGATTAGGAAGATGATGTATTGATGTATACTCATTTCAATGAGAATTAGATACATACAAGTGAGACCATAATAGGGTCCCTGACATTTAAAAGGCCATGGGCCTCTAATTTTTCCTGCTAAAGTCTGTATACTTTTAAATACTGTAAAATTTATATCCATGGATTTTAATGAGGAAAGGCACCATATAAATTCTGAACAATCTTTTCAAGCATTTAAATTAATTTCTGGAACAAAAGATGTAAACCAAGAGAGTTTTTCTGGATCTAGCTTTCACAATAATATGGATAATTAATCTTTCATTCCAAAATTTCTCTGGGGAGAATGGTAAATGGTTTTCATTTGTTGCTAAACAGTCTTAAAAGACTCTAAAGACTGTGCCTTGATTTGTCATGCAACATGTTATATATTCCTAATCTGCTGAATGAGGACATTGCAGGCCATATTTTAAAAAACATCATGCAAAAATCTTCCCTAAAGAGAGGAAAATTAACATATTTTTTTTTCCCAATTCTGATTCTTCTTGCTAAGGTTAGATTCCTCGTATTAATTTGCATCAAGCTTGCATGAAGAAAAATTTCTGACATGAAATACCTTCAAGCCATGAAATCATTCAACTGTCTTTGTCCAGAGAAAAGGTTCTGGAATCTAGTTTTGTTTCTTTTTTCCTTTTCTTTTTTCTTTTTTTTTTTCCCCCTCTCATCTCCCGTGGTTATTCAGGTCATGGTTATTCAGATGTTATCCTCGTGATGCATTTGATGCTGAAGGTAAATGAACTAGTCTACCTTTGCTCAGTTTGACTAATATTTGCCCCAAAAAGAACTTAATTAGCATCTAATATGGAGAAAGGTGGCCAAGAAAATAGAAACAGTAAAATTATGAAACTATTGATTTCTTTGGTAATGCATGGGTAGTACAGGTGAAATGGAAAGACAATTACAAGCCTAAGGTGAATCTGACCAAAAAATCTGGCTCTTTGTGTTTCAACATAAGCAATAAAATGGAAGAGAGATCTGGGATGGGTGTTTCTGTTAAGACAAAGAGGCAAACCACTTTCATCTATTGAGGATTTTGTCTAAGCTTGGACTGATCTATAGTGTTAATAATCTTATTTAAATACAGAAAAAAAAAAAAAACAGCTTAAAAGTATATCAGAAAAGCGTGCAATAA